>JAGFPH010016983.1:6838-18402 GCA_018207615.1 Philaenus spumarius
ATGGGATTCTGCTCATCTACAGGACACTACCTTTCTAACGGTATGCGTGAATTTCTCCTACGATGCACACAAGCTGAGAAAAAAGGACGACAAGTTTTGTGCTTGCCTATTAATATATAGATTTATCATTATTTACTATTCAACTTTTATTCAAAATCATTTATCTATTAAATTTCAACAAAAACATTTCATAACCTACAATTCAATAACACACTTGTTTACAAACAAACCTGTGTTCCATTGATGTTCCATGTTACACTTACTACAAACATAATATCTACGATCACTTCATGACGTCATGACTACAGATGAAATCCCGCAAAGTTCCCAGACTACCATTCCTTGTTCGATAGATTGATTATGTTGCACAATCCATGTCCTAAGGTTTTGCGCCTAAACCTATCTCGTGGTGAATTTCACTAAAGCCTGCGCTATCTTTGCTAATTTGCATATTATTTATTTTTTTTATAAATTTTGTGGATTCGATAACTGTATTAGTACTCACTACATAAATCAGTGGTTGAAAATGAAATTAGACAAACATGATGGTCAACTTAAGTTATTTAATGATTCATATTGCAACTAAATAATTTCACCGAGTTCAAATAAGTTGTAATCTAAAAGTACATGTAACTATTTTTAAAATAAAACAAGATTAAACGTGTGAATTTGAAAGAGGCACTGAATTTGTCTTAAGTACTTATTTTAATAAATTATGAATGTACAAAAATAAAGTTTAAACAACAAAAATCTTTAGGTGCAGACAAACCTTTTTTTATCTATTTTATTCTTATTTATCTTGCAAGATTTATGCGTTGGGGCCAAATTAAATATCTATAAATTTATACAAACTCCAAATCTCACACTATTGCAATACTTCATTCACTTTGCAGAACCATATTTTGTGTAAAAAAAACAGGTTAAAACGTTCTTCTTTAACTACTAGTTGAATTTAATGCATTTCAACTAATTTCACTTCACTAACTTGCCCTAGAGCTACTTATTAACTTGAATTAATGTATTTTAACGGCAAAAATTGTGTAAGATGGACACTGCGTGATCCTGTCGCGTCTTTACGGAAAGTAATGCGCATGAGGCTATCCCCATCATGCAACACTCTAGGCTCTTTGGAACTTCCTGCATTTGGAATTTCATAGTGAATAATGTGTGGCCAGTTGGAGTTTTATATGGTGTTATTTATTACGTCATGATGTAACTGAATGAAGGTCTCCTGACAATGTTCTTACTTTCTTCGTCTGCTTTTATAAATAAATAAAAAATGAATGTATTTTATTTTGTTATTTTTCCTGTCTGCTTTTATTTATTATTTCTCCCTACTTTAATTTTATTGCTGTATTTTAAAATAATATTTGTAAGATTTATTTTACAATTTTAGCCTAATTAACGCAAATTTTAGTTTAGACCTCTTTATATCAAATCATATAATATATGTATCTCATATGAAATTTTATATTATACGCCTCTTTCTATTAAATTTTATATTATATGCCTTCAAGGAATTGCATATGTACAATGCTGCAACACCATAGTTTTATCAAAACGAACGATAATATAATTTTAATGTTGTAAACAGGAATACAGTGTAAAGTTTGATGAAATCAGTCTGAAATGTTATACGGGGTGTTGCAAAATGAATTTCAGGGTTTTGTTTTTTTGAGCCATTTCCCAGCGGAAAGTTTACGGGCATTTCTTTTTTGCTGAAGCGTCTGTAACTGGTGTTTGTTATCTTGATGCGCTACAACTGTGGCTCTTTCCTCAATTGGAAGAAGCTGAACCACAAAACTTAATTTGGCAGCCTCACTGGCGTAACTCAGTACATGATTGGTTAAACGACGTTGTAGCCGACCGTTGGATTGGCCGCCAGTGCTTGTTACACATGGCCTCCTTGTTCACCCGATCTCACACCATGCTATTTTTACCTTTAAGGGTCCATAAAGGATCATTTGTATGTGCCTCCACTACCAACTAACCTACCCGACTTAACCTTTTCAGTGGCGGGTTTTGAACAACATAGGGTCACCTAGTGGAGCGGGTTTATTAAAGCTATTACCAAAATGATCATTTACTTGTCCTAAAAATTAAGAAATCAATTGTTTAGTATTTTTTTTATTAAAGCTATTACCAAAATAATCATTTACTTTTCCTAAAAATCGAGAAATCAATTGTTTAGTATTTTTTTTATTAAAGCTATTACCAAAATGATCATTTACTTTTCCTAAAAATCAAGAAATCAATTGTTTAGTATTTTTTCCTGGTTTTTTTTTAGTAAATATATATACATACATAAATATTTAAGTAAAATTATGCAAAACAGCCCCAGCCGGAGACCAGATATCTAGTCATATCCTGTCAGCTTGGAAGCGAGCCAACCACCGTTTGCTTTACTTCCGCCCTCCTACCCTCAAACCACAGATATGATTAGATATCTGGTCTCCCTAGCCTAGATTCGAACTCGGCATCTTGTGATCAATAAGACGCTACGTTACCACTAGACTACGGCTTCATGAAAGAAAACTGACAAATTAACAATACTTCAGTTACTTTACCATCGGTTTAAATATTACGTGTAAAGGAAAAGATAGTTTGTCAGCACCATCTAGGAGCGGTTACAATAAGTTTGCTCGGTTCTAATTAAGTAAGCCTGTATAGTTTGTCAGCACCATCTAGGAGCGGTTGCAACAAGTTTGCTCGGTTCGAATTAAGTGAGCCTGTATGGTTTGTCAGCACCATCTAGGAGCGGTTACAACAAGTTTGCTCGGTTATAATTTAAAGGGAATGAAACGGAGTACATTAATAAGAAAAAAAATCAGAACTAATACGGTTAAAATCTTAAATCTGAATAGAGCTAATCAGTGGTAAACTTGAAAACGAATATATACGGGATTGCTCCAACGCATGAAAGGTAGCACAAACGTATATATACGGGCGTGCCACTGAAAAGGTTAAGAAACAGGATTGAAGCAGTTGTTCCAAATATTACTCCCAATAAACTGAACAAGGTTTGGGACGAACTTCGCTATCGACTCAAAGTGTGCTCAAATTGAACACTTGTAGGAAAAACTGTTTGAGTTGATCTTTCATTTGATGTATTATTTATAATTGTAAGTTAAATGTAATAAATACTACAAAGCCTTAAAACCCTGATATTTATTTTGAAACATCAGATAGTGTAATATAATTTCTGTAAAGTTTGTTACAAAAGTATGATATATGAAATAATAATAGTATAAACAGTTTAAAATTGCTGTACAATAATATGTAAGTAGTATTCAGTGCGAAAACAATTTATTTGACTTGTCAGAGGCTTTTACTATTAAAATTTGTATTTTACTATTAATGTTAGGGAACTTTTTAATTTTTTAAGAACGTAACAATAATAATTTGAAGTGGTTAGATACAAATAAAAAAATTCTGGAAATTAGGCTTAAATCCATAAACTAGATCTAAAATATTCAAAAGCCTTATAAAGTGCAATACTTTTGAAAACAACAGTTTCTCTCAAATATGTCCGGTTTTCAAAAAGAACAACACTAACTCTCTGTTTAAAAAACTCTAAACTAAAATTATTATCAAATATTAAATTTGATTAATATGATTTATAAAAGAACAAACGAATGAACCCTACTGTTTAATAATTTTCATCAGCAATTTAGTTTTTTTTCTTAACATACAGTAAAACTCCAATTATCCGGACTCCAATTATCCGGATCGCCAATTATCCGGATCAGATTTGAATATAAACATAGTCAAACGGATGTGAGACTTTGCGGCGCGGAATCGATTTAAGGTATCAAAACAGCTGACTCTGCCTGGTATGTTACAAAAATTAAGTATTTTACAGTGATTTAGTATTGTTTGTAAATATTACGTAATGTAAACATTGTCACTGATATTGTTTTTTCATTATAAATACCGTAAATGTTCTCTGTTGTTTTGTTTAAGTTTTTCTCCTAAAAACGGCCTTTTTTCGAGAAAAATCCAATTATCCGGATTTTTGATTATCCGGATCGGGTCCGGTCCCAATTAATCCGGATAATTGGAGTTCTACTGTATTACTAAACAGATTATATTGTCAATATATCTAACCTGTTGTATGCCTCTCAAACACATTTGTGATAATCTCTCAAAACTATCGTTAGAGTTACGAAGATGCAACCAATCAAGAAGTGAAACATTGTCTTTCTTTGCGAACTCTTCTAGACTCCCAACACTTAATAAAGGGTCTTGTAAAGCTAAGTCTATCAGGATTGGTAAAAGGGGAATAGCTGCTAAAGTATTTGCTACTTCACCCACACTGAAACAATTAGAAACAGTTCATTTAACATTCAAAATCACACAAGTGCTTAAAGTTTATTTACAATCTCACTCCTTGTTAATTAAAAATTAAAATATAATTTTATAATGTATCTTACACAAGAGTAACATTGGCAGAAAATAATGAATTATACATTTATTAAGGACTCTTGCTAGTTGAAAAGGTTCAGTGATTGGTTTATTGTACCAAAATGTTTTATAATAGGGTCACTTATTTACTTCTGATTAGCATAAAATCATACAAATTCTATGAGGAAAAATATATAATCTCATCTAGAACATATTTGATTTGTATATCTGTGTTTCTTAATACCTTTCTAATTTCAAATTTGTGATTCCTACACCCAAATTTTTGAATGATATATGCGTGTCATACAGTAGTGTTGCAGTAATCAAAGTCACACTATCATCTTAACAACACAATAACTAAACTGGTTTAACTGGTTTTTTGGTCGAGTAATAGCTTTGTATTTAAAGTTAAGGAGTTGGTGACACCTGAATAGTGTAACACACAAATAGACTATCTTCTTTTTGTTTTTTTTTAAACAAAGTATTCATGTTAGAATTAATTTGATGAATTTAGCACATAAAATGAAAATAAAAACAATGTATTTATGTATTATTTATAAAAGTACATAAAGTAGCAAATATTATAACGTGTATATTTTCGATAGCTACAATCATCCTGCAACGATAAGCGTTACAAAAATAAAATATATATATAAAAATATGAACTGTTTTAAAAAAATGGGTTTCGGAAATTTGTAAAAATAAAAAATAAAAAAAATGTTCAAACTAAAATAAAATGTTATATGTGGATTATTCAGCAATCATTAACACCTCTCCTTCACTTCTTTTATTTATTCACCTTAATACACCAGAAATCGTTGTTCATAAAATACCTTAAATCATCAAAAAACACCTCTTAGGCCTACTACCTTACCTCCATAAACAAAAATCACCATACATCATGTATCTCCTTAACTCCAACGTACAATTATACCTTAACATCACCTTAAACTCCACTTTATGACTCAAAACCTCATATAAACTCACCTTATTCATAAAAATCTTAACATCACCTTCGTTTACTTCAAAAATAATAAAAAATAATAATAATCATAGTACTTATAATAATCCACATATAACTTCATCTATGCTCTGTTAGCATCTGTCTATCCATAATTATTAATTGCTACGAAAGATTTATTGAATTAATTTAACTTTCTCAGGGGTGAATACCTGGCTGTTAAAGTACAAGCTAATTGGATGTGCGTGGCTCAATAAAGGAATTCAAGACACCATGGCAGAACAACTATTCGTTTACTCTGACATAATTAAAGAATGATTATTTACAACAAGATATATCAACATTACAAAAAAAAATTAAACAAACAAATCAATTAATTATATACAATTTATACAATGTGTTCTCAACCCTAGTTTAAACTATGACGCAATAAAAATCAAAAGAAGTTACTTGTTAGAACAATTAAAAATTTTATATCAGCAGACCAAAAAATGTATGTCCTATGGCCATTATTACTTACTGCGTTATTCGTTGCACTGTTTTTTACCTAGGATTTTTAGTTATTCATTCAATTTACACAAAGTATCTCGAAGCTCAACGCGCGTTTTCGTCATAGCACATGGCGACCTTTTATAACTTCACTTTTCTCAGAATTCACTGTCTCGATTTTATTTCTTACATTTCCACAATCGTAGAAGCACCTCTACCTTACTTTGAAATAAGATTTGTTCTTGTTTGAAAGAAAAAACCACACTTTCTACCAAATTTCACGGCACCTGCCGTTCAACTCACATACAGTCAATCCGCCATGTTTTTCGTTCTTCTACGTTCCTTTCTGTGCAGTTTGTCACGTACGCATAACGTACAAAGCCTTCTCGATCAGTCTTGTTTCAACGCTTGTCGTTTGTACTCTGTTATACTCGCTGATACATATTTTCATTTTCTCTCATGTGCTTATTTTTTAATCTCAATAGTTCTTTAAACTGTCCATTATGCAATTATTTAACTGTTTCTTTTCACCGTTCGCCTCAACCGCACTACTCGTTAAAACAATTTCTTATATAGTTCACACACGTTACATACGTTTATTCATTAATATATATTTTAAGTCTGCTTTTATTTTACCTATTTATAGTCTGCTTATTCTTTATTCTTTATTTATTAAAAATGATTCTACTGTAACTATTTTGCGTCATAAAGGAATTTATATATATGCAAGAATTATAAATGTTTATTATTATATATATTGCGTCCTTTTATTTATTTAGACCAAACCTCTATGCTTTAGACATTATGGGAAACTGCTGATTTATTTTTATCATGTAGCATCTCTGTTACATGGCTGTCAGTGTTACAATCCATAAAATGGAGTCTATATTTTTCTTCAAAATATATATTCACCTAACAGAAATTAAAGACATCTTTTTACTATAAGATCTCTAAAATAAAGAAATTATTGATTTATTATTATTATTATTATTATTTTATTCAAACTCTCGTGTATCCCTTCCAAGACATTTTAACTCTTACTAAACTACATAGAATACTATAGTGCATTTATCACTTATTTTTGAATACTGTGCAATACAATTTCTTATATACTTACGTTTCTGCTAAATGGAGGTAATGTTTCTTTGTATCTAGAAACTCATGGTAATATTGCACAAATTGTTCCATATTAGCTTTGACAGTGGGAAGAGTATCGTCCATATTGGCTATGACTGCTGCGTAACCTACGCAAAACACATACACAAAATGTCAGTATATTTAAGTTATGTACTAAATTATCCGAAATCATATACGCCTTTTCCACTAATTACAAAACAAGTTGATTTTACTTACTATAGAGAAAATCAACTCTTCATACAAAATTAAGAGTAATAAGGGTGTAATAAAAGAGATGCAAAAAAAAAAAAGCTTTTGGAAGAACAAAGTTATCTGCTGGCAGAAGGAGAATAGTTCAAAGATGAATTACCATAGGAAATGTATAGAATTGAATAAAATTGTATTGAGAAATAATAAACATCATAAGTGAGCATAGTCAGGGATAAGAATGGAAGTTTGCTACCATAATACAAATGGCAAATATTACTGCTTATGTTGAGTATACTAAGAGTGAAAGAAAGCAAACCACACAAACTCATAAAAACACTTTTCTCAAAAATGACAAAATAATCATTAACACTTTCATAATGAACGTCATAAGCTTCCGTTTGCAGAGCAATGACTTTTAATAGATGTATGAAAATGTCCAAAGGAGTAAAAACATTTGTTGTTTATCATGACACAAAATAAAAAGATTAAATTTTATCTAAAAATGTAAATTAATTCAAGAATTTTATATTTTTCTTTGTATATAAATCTTCAAAACAATAGTATTGTTAGGAATAGTTGCATAAGCTTAGTTATTATTAGCTTCATTATTATCTATCTATACATAATTAATTTGCTAGGGGTTATTTTGTGAGTAGAACTCCTCCTAGAGTTTTTAACCGATTTTGATGTTTTTGGTGTCATTTTACAGAGCTCACTCTGAAGTTGTGCTTCCCTTAAAATGAGCTCAATGTATGTTAAGGGCTTCGCCCCAGTGGCCCTCAAAGTTGCCATGTTAATCTTATGGAAGGTCAATCTTAAGGAAGAAGAAGAAAGATTTCTTTTGATTTTATCAGGGGCACAAAAAAACAGCTGTTCGTATGAAAAGCTTAAAACAGCTGATTTTGATCAACAGCTGATTTTGATCAACAACTGATTTGGATCAAAAACTGAATATAATTTTAGGTTAGGTAAATCAAGCAATAGCGAAGCATAATTAATAATTATTATTAGGAAACCATGTAAAATGTATAAGTCCCAAGACAAGAACTCCGAAAGTAGAAGCTATTTTGAAACATATAAAAATGTGTCGCAATAGGTAAGACAGGCGAAATTCTAGTTGGCCGTACAGTTCAGTAGTTTATTGATACACACACGATGATGGCCGGAGGCTCTGCTTAGCGGGGAACTAGTGCTTTTGGAAAGACGGTCGAGGACAGAGGAAGCTCTGCCCAGCCGGCCTTCGGAAAATGCCACAGAAATCCTAACCTTGGAAGGACAGGGTAGCAAGCTGAGCAAACAGATTATATAACCATTCACTACAATTGCATTAAGGTGATAATCTGAATGTGCAGCCAGTTTATTTATATAATTGCGTTTG
Source organism: Philaenus spumarius (assembly GCA_018207615.1). Lineage (NCBI taxonomy): Eukaryota > Metazoa > Arthropoda > Insecta > Hemiptera > Aphrophoridae > Philaenus > Philaenus spumarius. The sequence continues at coordinate 15,397 of JAGFPH010016983.1, forward strand.
ATTATACTGATGCTTAGAGTGCTCTGTCTTGGGGTTTAGTAATTGGACTTTGATTTAATACGTTTATTTAATAGGCCTATATGTAGGTAAAATTGTGGTTGGAAGTTGAAAGATTAAATAGTTAAACAACTATAATGCCAGTGAACCAAGATCAAATGATTTAGCTTAATTTATGAACCCTTGATAATCTGAAAACCCTAACTGTATTACAAAGGCACATTACAACCAAGATACTGATAGGTAGGGACCTGAAAAAATCGCATTTTGCGATAAATGCGATTTTGTTGCGAAATCCCAGGTTTAGTTGTGATAAACGCGAAATCCACGATTTTTTGCGAAAAAGACGATTTTTCGCAAAATCGGTGATTTATTATTACTAAAATCGTAAATATAGATTGTTTCCAAAATGGCGTAAATACTAACAGTAGCTTATTTCGTTATTATATAGTTTTATTAATGCAATTTTTCATAAAAGAATACAATTTAAGACGGAGGTTATGCTTAGTAGGCCTACTATATTTCGTTTCTGTATACAAAGTTTTAAGACGCTATTTTAACGGATCGGACTGACATGTAAATAGTTTTTTAATTGCATGATAATTGATTGTATACAGATCGCAATCGACTTTAAACATCCTGACAACAATTAATTTTCATATTGGATTCAAAGCTTTTCTTGTCTCGCGGACAGTAAAAAAAGTCCCAACGGCCAAGCATCATTCGTTTCATTTTTAGTGAGCTATGATTTCAAATTCCGTTTATTTACAATTAGACGTTAATTTTATGAAGTTATAGTAGAGCATCGATTTTCAGAACTAATTAGGACTGAGGGACTTCTGACAATCAATTTGTTCGGATAATTAAATTCACTGTGTACTTGCTAATGTTCTAATAACTGGCAGCGTCCGGTCCGGCTGACGCAACAGCTGCCGCTGTTCCGTTGAGCGCATACACTCCCTGAAGTCTTGAACTCGGCAGCGTCCGGCTGACGTAACAGCCGCCGCTGTTCCGTTGAACGCATACACTCCCTGAAAACTACAACTCGTTCTACAACTGGGCTATGACTGTGCGAGACGTGAGTTAATTTGTGCTTAGTGTTACAGATAGGAGAACAAATTTAAAAATTGAAAATGTAGAATTGTTTACAACTCTTGCTTTTGAAGGTTGAGGTTCCTGTATAACCTCCAAATAAATCATTTTTTGTATGTGTAGACTATAATTAAAAAATAAAATTTTCTTGTGACTATATTTTTTCTTTTTCTTTTCTATAAAATTATATTTTACAGGGTTGCCACAAACCTGGAAAGTCAGGGAAAATTTTGGTAATGTTTTAGTTTGTGTAAATTTTGTGTTTTAATTATTTTAGTTTAGGTTTTAGTTCCTATGTGAGGTTCTTCAAATTTCAATTTATTTTCATACTTTTAAATACCTTGCAAGAATGCAACTTACATTCAAGTTGATTTTAGTTTTTAGTTCCTCGGTGCAATTATTTCATTTGAAGCACATTTCATGAAGTAGTAATTTGAAGCATACATTAATAATTTATTAATTTAGTCTTTCAGATATTGAGTGAAGTTAGTAAGAATTTTCTTTATTGTATTTATATTATTTTGTATTTATTGACCTGTATTTTATAGCATGAACGTTACATAATACGTTTATGTATATATATATGTTTTTTAAACTCTCTAAATTCTTAGTTTTCTAACTAATTGTTGAATTTTCTGCGGGATGATGATTTAAAAAACTTTTAGTTTGTAATTTTAAGCTTTTTATGTTAATTATGAATGAGTACAAAATGCAGAAGAATAAATGCTATTTTTACCAAAATAGATGCTATTTTCCCAGAAAATAAATGCTATTTTTCCAAAAAATAAATGCTATTTTTTCCGGTCCCTACTGATAGGTTGTGTCCTTTTACTTATGCACTTTATTTCTTAAATTGTACTATAAATGCAACGTAGGATCTCATTAAAAACTTCCTTGTTTGTCTGAGAAATGTGGCGCCCTGTCATACGTAGCAGATGTTTATAGCCTCTTGTACTCCTGGTCTCGAGGCAATAACTCGTTCTTTTCACAGTGTACGATGCATCTCAAATATCTGTCTTGGGAAGACCTTTACATTTGGGGAGCTATACAATTATGTGCCAAATTTTTACATAATTTACCAACTGTTTAACTATAATAAAATATGGAATAAAAATAAATGGCGACAAATTCAAACACCAAATTATATAACTCTGCAAATTCTATCGCAAATTAGTACCCAAACACCTGTAGCATGCTACTAGTGTACATGTGATTGGTTTTAACCATTTAAACAGGGAAATAGTGCGCAAACACTTGTGCAGTCTTACAGCCAGATTTTTGGCTATAAGACAGTTATATACAGTAGAGTCACGATATTTCGAGTTGAATGGGACCGAGAGTACCTCGGATTGTGTAAAAATTCAAATTACACGGAATATGTAGAGGTTAAGATAAAACTACTATTTATAGTAGTATAATTCTCTAGGTACCGATACTGTAATTTGTCATTGGTGCTCTGCCCAATCTCTGTCTGTTGTTAAATCTCGACAAAACCTTTTGTAAACAGAACAGAACAATCATATTGTTTATTGACACTTGTACTGAGCATAACTCTATCCCCCTTATATGAACAACGTTACGGTTATTTTTTTCCCCCCGAACATGACTTTAGTTGTATACAGCCAATAGATCAGGGAATTATAAAAAAGGTTAAAGCACTTATACCGACGACTTATTGTACAAACGCTCTTGACAGATTCATTGGAAAACAAAAATTTTAAGATCGGTATCCTTCAAGCAGCAAGAATGTGTCACAATGCATGGTCACTTTCAATGCTATTTGTGGCTCGAATTACACAAAACCTCGGATTATCGAGACTCGAATTACCGGGACTCTTCTGTATTAGTAGACAGTGAATGCAAACCAAGCCTCTCACCCATCCCTTTACCTATTCTGCTCAGACATTCCAGTGACCT
>JAGFPH010016984.1:0-13461 GCA_018207615.1 Philaenus spumarius
TTGAAAGAAATAGGATTAATAGGTCGATCTCGGCGATGGGACAAGATCAGCTGATGGCTCCCAATTGCCACCTCCAATTGCCACCTCGTCAGGTGAAGAATAAAATGTTGATATTGATGATTAATTGCAATTGCTTATCGAAGGACAGGAACACATATTGTTTTAAGGTCTGTGGACAGAAAAGTTGGTGGATTAAGTATTAGTGATTTGCAATTCTATTTTACATTTTTATTTTACAATATTGAAGCCATAAATATTTTCATTATTTTTGTCGATTGTTTCAAAAATGTTAAACAATAGCGGATGTTGTAGCAAAGCGGGAGTACCGATGGAGGCCAGGTAAAGTCCTCCCTGCTACACCGGTGCTTCCGCTTTGTCACTACCACAGATTACAGGTATGTACCTGGGCATTAACATAGTACTTGAATTCAATTTTTATATGTCTATTTGTTTTTATAGTTTATGTAATGTTCATCTGTTTTGTACTTATACTTAAAAGTATAATAAATACACGATTTTTCCACATCTCGTGCCACTGCTTCCCACGTACTTTTAACTTTCTCCCCGTTTCTTTGACTTACTCCATGAGCTGGAAATCATATGGACAAGGTTGTTTTTTGACAGCTTCTGCCAATGAATTTCTGGAATGAAATGTCTTTCATTTATTTACTGACCACAGTACAGGCGATTTGCAATTATTATAGAAATTATTACAAAAATGTATGTGAATAAAACGACTCGAAAGGTGAAATTGCAGCAAAAGGAAACAGTTTTCTCAGTTTCACGAAATCAATGAAACTAATGTTTCATGAAACATAGTGTGCACAGCCCTGTGTTAATCTTATCTATATGTTGCAAGCATCATCAGTTTCACCGCTCCTAACACTTACCGCTCTGAATTTACGTTAATTCAGACAGGATAGGTTAGGTGTAAATTAACTGGAGTTTAACAACATACATGATACGGAAAAATAAATGCAATAAGTAGTTTAACAAATTTGTTAAAAAAAAGTATTTCTGTTTCTCATTTTAATTAACTAACATTTGCAGTGTTTACTTTAGAAGCTCTCCGATATTTACAATTGATTGAAATGAGAGGATCAGCAGTAAATACGAATTTAATTTGGTTTATTTGTTTTTAATTTGTGAGAGATGCTGATTTTCAGCAAATTTTCAGTTAGAAAACAACACTGTGAAAATATATATATATTCATAAGATGGAACCTGCACGCTATTGCGCAACAATATAACACGAATGATTTTCAAGTTACAAGTTATTAGTATGGTCAAATACGTTGTAATAAAGACCGATTCTCATGTAGATTTTACTAATACTTTATAAGATATGTCTACTATCTTACTTTTTGATTTCTGATTATTGTGAGGTGACATTAGTAAAATAGCACCAAAAGAGATTAAGATGAGATCAATACCTAAAAATTTATTTTATTTAGTAGTTTTAGTGACAAATTGTTTCAACCGATGTTGTAAACGTAAGTTCATTCACTGACCTAATGAATATAACTCCAAGACATGATTTTGGAAAAGCCGAGAAACAATATTTTAAAAAAAAAACATTCATTTATAGGTATGATGAAAATTTAAACTCATTCTTGATTATATTCAATGATATACAACTTCCCATTCACCAAAACTATCACATATCATTAGCCTTCAAAATTAAGCTTAAACAAAAATGTTTTGTTATCACATCCTATCAATTCTGCTTACGAAATAATTTAAAACTGCTAATACTAATACTGAGTGAAAGAAACATTAATTATTTGTCAACTCTTGTCACTAGCAACACGGATTAATAATGAAAATATTAGGTAAGTAGTTTGTGGCATACATTATTTTATATTAGTGGTGGTTACTAGGGAATTTATTTGCAATAGATAATTAGTAAATTTTTTGTAGAATAGGAGCATCTTTGAACCTAGACGTTTGTTGTACAAACATAAATTTCATTAAAACCGTTAGACGGTTTTTGAGAATGACAATATTTTATAAGCTACAAACTTGTTTAGTAGCACGTAGAAGAAATATATAATAGCATTTATTTAGTTAATGTTTTATGTTTAGTCGATCATTTAAGTTGATTAAATTTCAAAATATATTTAGGCGTGTAAATAATAAGCAATGAATGTCTCCATTAAAAATACATTCCTCAGATGATGACTGACTTTTAGTATTGGTACAGTAATAAGCTGTTACTCTACTACCGATCAATCTGTTGTGTATGCAATATTTTCAATGGTATTTCCATTAACAACTAATTTAATTAGGTCTTAACTATTTCTAGTGATTATGAATGTTTGGCTTAAGAGTAAAACTAAGTCATGAGTTTTGTTGTTATTTCTTACAATTTTATTTAGGCAGATGTTATTATTGTCTAACGTTTTCGCTTTGAGATTATGGTAAACGTTCTACATCTTGAAACAAATCTAAAATTATGTGAGTAAGAAAGTAGGCGTTCGAATCACTCAGAGTACGTTTTAAGTAAAGTATAATGTCATATGTTTTAATATGTTGCCTTGAGGATGATGAGTTTTTTGTTTATGATGGAGTATCCCATCAGGTATGACAGTAACATTCCATTTTATTAACATGGAAGATGCTCAGTTATAAAAATAACAGCTACAGAAATAAAGTGGTATGGAATAGGCTTTTCTCACTTGTATCTTAGTACAAATCTATGAGCCTGGTTATTTTTATAAAGGTTGGATCACGTTAATCAACCTCTTTAGAAAACATGTAATTAAATCTAGTATTTAATATTTACATTTAATTAAAATATCAACTCTCATAACGAATAATAATTTGGGGAACTTATTCTTTATACGGAGAAAAATTGGCGTGTTGTTTGACGTTGCTCTATTTAACTAAAAAATTACTTATCGGTCTTTGATGAAAGTTTTAGTGTATGTTAAGAATTACCAACAGAGGGAAAGTGGGTTATTTTATATCGTGACTTCTTAAATGGGGCTGACGATTAAAAAAATATAAAGATTATGGTGATACCTTGTAATTTCAACTCGTTTGTATCAAATTTCAACACTGAATCAAATTGATTACTATAATAATCTTGATAAGTAAATGTTAAAAAATTCTCAACAGCTTATGTCAACAGCTCACTTTTTTGATTTTTTACGTATTTCTTAACAATAAACTTTTCCATCTTACCGTGGGTAGATTATTTGGTCTTTGGCTTGATAGAACAATGTGTAAATTGTTCATCAAGCCAGCTTAGCGCGCGGGCTTCGAAGCAGGCGGCTTGGATGTGGGCGAGGAGAGAGTACATTTCTAAAAACATCCGCCGCGCCGGAGAGCCGTTTATTACAGGTCAGCTTACAAAAATCAAGATATTAGTGTAATATATTGTCAAAATTATTATTATAAGCTAAGTACGAAATTATATTTTCGCTAAATAGGTACGAAAAATACATTGACAGTATCAGTGACCGGGCAGTCCAGCAAATGCAGCTGGGCAGTTTCACGCAATATTTTGACTTGTATTTAAACCACGATTGTGACAAACACAGGGCTCCTACAAAAAAGTTTTTTAAAGTCAAATTTTAGTTAATTGTATAATCCAAAACTTTGTCACTGGGGAAATTTTCGTGATCAAGAAACAAAAAACTTCCCCGCAGGTATATTTTTTATGTCGTATTCGGAAGATTAAAATTTACTTTGACATTATTTTTGTATTACAAATTAAATACTTGCTTTAAATTAAATGTTAGGAAATTTAATTGTTTAATTCAATTTAATTTAATTGTTAGGGTCTACTTAAATAAAATAAAATAAATATTCAGATTTTTCTATCAACATTAAATCAGTGTAATCGTGGTGTAAATCCGTGTACAGTATAGTTGGACGCGGTACGCTGGTATAATGTCAGCAGGGGGGCTATAATAGACTGTTTGCTGTGAGCACAGCTGGCTTGGGACTACTGTACATTGTAATCCTTCAAATTAAAAACACAAATTTATAATATTATATAGGATAACATATTAATAATAATATTAAATATTACCTTTTATTGGTCCTTCTTGTGACTTTTTTTGGTCGTTTGAATGTTACGACGCGTTTCGGGACCGCAATATCATTGTCAAGTATACTTACACATTAAAACAAATAACACAAGTTTAAAAACACAACAATTACAACACTTTTAAAAACTTTTAAAAAACTTAATTGTGCCGGACAATTAATTATAAGTCGTAGTGTGGTCCATGGTACACTGTCGTAAACTGTCAAAAGAAATATAGTAGCTAGAAAACCGGTTTAAAATAGCCTAGGACTGTGTCATACAAACTTTATTTTTAAAGTCCAGCTGATAATTTAATAAGTTAGATGCATTCTTATTAAACTCCTTATAAATTTCGAATTCCTCTAGAGCGTTCAAAAGTCAACTTTTTTTGCAAATATGAAGTGGAACCAGATTTTTGTCACAAGACGGACCAATAAAAAGGTAATAAATATTTAATATTATTATTAATATTTAATATATTATCCTATATAATATTATTCAAAGTGACTTGGAATCCAAGAATCATGCAACTAACAAAAAACAAACAAAAAAATATGGTTTGAGTTCAGAAATTAAAAATTGCCTATCTGTTCGTTCACTTCATTATAACAAATATTTTCCCGAAATTCTTTAAGGAAATCTTAAAATTTGTCAAAAATAAATAATACACATTTTTGTTTTGTAGTGTTTATGGTTCTACACGTCTGTCAGAAAATTTGTGTATGTAATACTATTTTTTATCGCTCGAGTTTTTGTGCAATAATTCATCCTTAGCGTGCATTCTGTCTCAAAGGAGAACTATCAAGGTTCAAATACCAAAAGTCCTTAATTTCAGATGAAAAATATACTCATAAACATGAGCACAGCTGAGGTAAAATATGTTTTCAGACTCTCAGACCAGAATTTGCTAAAAAATCCTGCATGAGGTAACCAAACAAATGTGCCTTTTAACAACAATAATGTCTAAAAACAACTTTGTTGGGATAAAAACATTGAACATAGTAGTGTTGCATTGCTGTCAATACATTCACTTGTGATGCGCTTGGTAAAATACAAGTGTCACAAAAACTAAGTATGGATGCTGGAAGTAAGTGAGTAATAGACCTAAAACAAATGAAATAAACGGTACCAGAAACTGGCACATACTTTCTCACAAACATATTAAAATTATTAAATGGATGCACTGTGATTTCATCTTATATACTAAAAAACTTTTGCAAAACTAATGACAGCGAGCCTGACTGATCTACTGGACCGATTTATGCGGGTTGTACCAAAACAAAGGTTAGCAGTCCTATATGTGTAGGTTTTATTTGTATTTTGAAAATATTTATGTCAATTGGGTAAAAAATGGAAAATAAACTTTTCTTATGGAGTTTTAACATAGGGAAAAAATTTAAAGCTTATGACAACGAGCCTGACCGTTCTACTGGACCGATTTACATTCGGGTTGCACCAAAACAAAGGTTAGCGGTCCTATATGTGCAGGTTTTATTTGTATTTTGAAAATATTTATGTCAATTGGGTAAAAAATGGAAAATAAACTTTTCTTATTTAGTTTTAATATAGGGCAAAATTTAAAGCTTATGACAACGAGCCTGACCGTTCTACTGGACCGATTTACATGCGGGTTGCACCAAAACAAAGGTTAGCGGTCCTATATGTGCAGGTTTTATTTGTATTTTGAAAATATTTATGTCAATTTCGTCAAAAATGGAAAATAAACTTTTTTTATGGAGATTTAACATGGGGTATAATTTCAACTTTGCATTTCTTTGAAGAGTTCACTTGAGGTTTCCACTGAACCGATTTACACGCGGTTTGTTTTAGATGAAAGATCAATCATTATATGTTTGCACAATTTACTTACATTTTTGAAATAATTTCATTTAAAATGTAATAAAGAACTTTGTAAAACGTATTTTATCATCACTTTAAGTTTTCCTATCCAGCTGATTATTATAATACGTGATTGTCTAAGAACACAATTAATTGTAGCAAAAGGAATCAGCTGGCTTAGAAATAATCATTAATGGCCAGTATCTTTCAACGAACAAATTCACAGGATCAGGTTGGGCGTTAAACACATAGCATCCAACAGCTGTAATACCAATAAATAAGCAACATTATGAAAAACTAAAAAACAACAATTAAAAGATGAAACTTATATCATTCAAAGATGTGCACAAAAACATAAATCATGTGTGTATATTGCCGTCAAGGCTGGGAAAATAAATTAAACATAATTTTAGGTTAGGGCTAGACAGAAAAAAAAACTTCCTGAATGTATTTACATTCATTACCATAGCAACCAATTGATTAAAATAACAGATAAAACAGTTGATTCGGATGTCCAGCTTTTAGTACAAAATAATCACATATATTATTTCTCAAGGCCATTTTTTTTCGGTGCGCCATAACTTCCTTAATACATTATCAACTTACATGAATGAGGCATCATTTTAAAGCTTTCCTTAACCGCTACACCGGAAAAATATACAAAATACAATTGTAAGAAAAAAATTATAAATAAAGAGTCCAAAAGTAACAGTGATGTAAGATCAAGTAAGTTGTAGGGATATTTCCTGGCGTTGGCAACACTGATGATAACAATACCCAGCTGGAGAATATGTAAATATCTTAAACTTATGTTTAAAAAAATAAATAATATACAATTTAAACACATCTATTTTTTACTTCAACCCTCACCTATGCCCATGAAGCACTACATACGCACTATACGATACTAAATATACGGTGTGTACTTTAATTTAGTGGGATTTTAGTAAGTTAGAATGCGAATGCTTCGCACGGGTCAGCTAGTATTTCAAGTTAGGCTCAACCAACACATGTTTCAACACACACAAACCAATAAAAACTTGCTTTATGGAATTTAAAAATAAGAAAAAACTATGTTACATCCTAATAAAAAATAAATAAGACATATTATTAATAGTAGTCCTATTTATCCTACTAATATTATAAATGTGAAAGTTGTATGTTTTAAATAAATACCTTGTTTCCGTGAAATGCTGCTCACAGTCCTGTTTGATGACTCTATTTCTGTTTGTTGGTGACGATCGTTTCGCCTATTTCTCAGGCATTGTCAAACCGATTATATTATTAAAATGTTTTGCATTTAATTTAATGCACGTCAAAACAACATTAAATTGTTAATCACAATTTACAAACACAAACACAAAACACAAACACTATACATGTACACAGCACATTTGAACAAAGATATGAAGATAGTCTTACTTATAAAAACACTCGCACGTGCATTGCGGTCCGTCCTTAGTTACGCACTGATTAATCTAGTATATCTTACGTATTGAAATGTATTCAGCAGATTATTTTGGCGATAGGAGGGGGTTGGTTCTGATGATATTGTCAAATAAGATATTGGATTGAAAATGGATTTTATCGTTTAACAGTAAGCTTGGGTTTAAAATTGTGGCCTTATAAATGTGAAATTCCTCAAGGACGTTCATAATTGGTCCTTTAGAACATTTATTTAAAATTTGCATATTATTTTGGATATTTGTATATGTCTGGCCAGTATCTCTTAGGTGTTCGGCATATTTAGAATGGGTTGGGTCAGATTTACTATTATCAATGTGCTCTTTGAAGCGTGTTTTGAGTGTTCGTCCTGTTTGACCGATGTAATGTTTATCGCAAATATTACAAATAAGGTTATATTATATTCCACTTGTGTTATTAGGGCAGTCATCTTTAGGTTTTTGTCCGGCACAATTAAGTTTTTTAAAAGTGTTGTAACTGTGCTGTTTTTGTGTGTTTTTTAAACGTGTTATGTGTTTTATTATGTTTGTGTAACTGTACTAGTCAATGGGATTGCGGTCCCGAAACGCGTCGTAAAACATTCGAACGACCAAAAAAGTCACAAGACGGAACATTAAAAGGTAATATTTAATATTATTATTAATATATTATCCTATATAATATTATTATTTATCATCTTAGTTTTGAGGTTATTATTAATTACACACCTTTATTATAAATAAAACATAACATATCTTTTTAGAAAGTTCCATCGGGGTTGGCTTGCAGAGCACGCAGAGGTTTTCCCTAGTAATTGTATTAAAGTAGGAGAGGGGATACATCAAATTAGGAGAGTAACTAATAAATGTTATTATTATTAAAGTTAGAGAGAAAACTATTCGATCAATTTCGAACCAATTTAAAATTAGATGCTCGAAAAAATGTTTTGAAATTTTTTTAAAAAACCCCCAAAATCAGTTATTATTATTATTAGCTACACGAGTATTTTCAAAATGATGTGTTTTTTTTTTGTATATGGTAGGGTAAATTAAGGGCTACAATACGCCAAATTTTATCAAATTCGTTAAAGCTGTTTTTTTATAAAAAAATAACAGATTTTTTGGGCATTTTTTGGCATCTATAAAGGCCTAATGTTTGGTGCAAATCTGTTCGAAATTGATAGAATAGTTTTCTCTCTAGTTTTGTATACCGACAGACATTTTGTAAAAACGCTTTTTTGGATCAGGGGGTCCCAAAATGGATATTTCCACAAAAATCTCAACATCGATTTTTTTTGCATCTCTATACTTTCTCTTTACTATAGTATAGTGAGAAAGAGAACGAGAAAGTAAACAGAACTTTAGTTGCAAACGAAGCAGTTTTGGAATTCACAAAGGTTAAAAGGGTACAGAAACGAAATCTAAAAAGTAAAAGGGAAGACAAGGAGGAAAACAAATCTTTCAGTATGGTGCTTGAATGTTCTACTGTGATCGAAAGGACTTATTTGCAGTTTCTTCGCTCTAAATTTTCTGATACACAGAGATAAAAGAAAAATTACTCATCACTAACGTCTTTATATATGGTGTAAAAAAAAAAAATGTATTAAAAAATCCAGTTTAGCAAGTTTAAAAAAAATTTAGTTCAAAGCGTTTTAAAAAAATTATTATTAGAAATAGGTTGTCATTGTTCAAAAAGGTCTAAAATAAAGACGTACAAAATTTAAGCTGTCTAAGCTTGTTTTATAATACCTAACTTTCTTGTGTTTAATAGAAGCAATACAGACGCTAAAAGATCCTCTTGATCATTAAAAGAGAGAGTTAAATGACGAAAATCGATAAATATATTTAAAACACTCCCAATCCGTAAATTAAATCCAATTGCACCAGTTATTTAACATTGAAAACGGAGAAAAAAACGTAATTACTCTTTAGTTCATACTAGGTCTAAAATATAGAGGCCAGCATTGTGTAGGTCTTCTGAATAGTTAATTTAAAATTGTTTTGATAACTGCAACCCTTAGTGCAAGTGGTGATTAAATTTGTTTAATTCATCTTATGACAACTTCGGAATCAACCTGCGTTTGTGCCGAGCAGAATAACGTTTGTTGTTTATTGTATTTTGTTTTTTTAATCATTTTATTAAATAAATATTTACGTGGTAGTTTTCGATCGTACCGAGTTAATCCCGAACAGATGGTTTGACGACGGTCACCACCACGGCCAAGTTTGTAAATCATTAAATTACATTTGAATTACGTTTTCACTTTGCATATTGAATTGTGCTGTTTCAACTGCCACCTGGCAAAATAATTACAAGTTGGAGGTGTACGAAGGCTACTGTTTAATTACTGTATACAAAACTATTTGTGTTATTATTTATGGGAATTAATAAAATTACATTTCACTTACACATTGGCAATGATTTAAATAGTTTAATAAAGATTCGTCACTTTCCTCTATCGTTTAGTTTCGATTCTGTAATTATACAAATTTGTAAAAAAATATGTTTCAATGCAGCAAGTAAATCGATTTGCCAATTAATTTAAATTTAGATTTCACGAAAATTCTACATATTTATAAATTTTAATTTGATGTATATGTTTCCATTATACATTTAGAAGTTTGGTTTTGTTGCGGTTATATTTTTTAAAAATATTTCGATATATGTTCGCTTATGAATATTAAACGTTTACAGAACCAAAATCGATTTATATTGTATTTCTTTGCAGTATTAATGTGGAAGGTTTTCAAATCAACATCCTACACAATAAGCTACCAAACAACAAGGTTGACAGCTGAAAGTAGATATTTTTAAACAACTGAATAATAGTACAAAAACAGCATAAAACAGGATTTCTCTTTGTAATTATACAAGTAAAAATGTCACGGTGTCGTGTAAAACTTTACAGATGTTCGCTTTTATGTCAAAGTACAAACATAATTACAGCACAATAATACAAGTTCCATCTGCCGCCGATTTTACTTTATGAATTTACTTTTTGCTGATTTTGCTCTGACAAATTAAGAATGTGCTTGCAGGCAAATATTTTTAAGTAAAACTATAGTTTTGTATAAACACTGCTTTAAAAATAAGGTTGTGCTAAATGAGGATTTGAATAAAAATTCCCACGAGTAAGCGTTTAAAAATGTTTCTTGCTATTGCTGTTATCAGTTGTTATTGATTTTGTAGGTTGTAACTGAGGCTCTTGTATCAGGTTAAGGTGGTTGGGATCAATGTTGTTAGAGTACAAAGGTTGACGCATCCCCGCCTCGCCCAGCAGTTCACAATTCCTGCTAGCGAGCGGGTGTTTTGACGTCACTCAGTGACCTTGCAAAGCCACCTGTTCCTGTTCCCCCGCCCGCTATTTTAGCATTTCAGTAGAATCACTCGTACCATGAGGTTGTATTTTGGTTCAGTAAGCACTGTTATTAAGTCTTATTTTAGCTGCAGTTTTCTTCCTGTATTCATTCCATATTCGAGAAGTGCAAATCAGCGCAAAAATTTAATTTAAGCACAGTTTTTATATTTTTTATGAGCTACTTAAATATTTAAAAAAAATAAGAATATTAAATTTTCCTCATCTTCCAAAATTAGGCAACAAGTTATGAAAATAAAAAGTAGTTTGTGAAAAGTGAATATTGTTTGCATTACTATTATGTACATATGCATTTTAGTTGGCCTTTCTACAACAAAAAAAAAAAACAAAAACAAACCAGTAGTTGAATAATTATACATTTTGTATTTACTGCAGTTATGCGAGTAAAGATATAAATTAATAAATTAAATAGAGACATGATAATAATAACAACAAACATGATACATCGTACAAGGCTATTACAACAACAAACATACAATGTGTACTGTGTGAGCAGATGCAGAGCATTGTTTGTAACTGCCGGAGCTAGTGCGACACATCGGCGGGCCGGTCACTGGTGACGTCACTGCACGTGAATGGTTTGAACCACGAAAACGGTCTAATTTCGTCAACCTTGGTTGGGATTAAGGTTGTTGGTTTGGGATAGCTGTGATATGGATCCCCAAGCATACGTAGTAGGGCCCATTTTTCGCGTGAACAACACGAAATTTGTATATTATATAAGGGAGAGAAGATGAGACAAGTTTTGTTCTTTTATTAAAGCTTAATACTCCCTACTTTTCAAAATTACATGTTTCTTGTGATATATTTCCAGCAATGCAGTACTCAAACTACCAATCAATGCAGAACTGTTTCTTAGAAATATGCGTAACATAATGGCATCACAAAAAATGGGATAAGATTTTAAGATCCCAATAGAATTTATAAAGATAAACAACTTTTCAAATAACATAAAATTTCGCTGAAAAGTTTGATAAATTACGAAAAATATGTAGAAAATTCAACATTTTGTTTGAATGGTGGAACCGATTTAGATAACACTTAGCCTAGATGTCATACGTACGTGTTAGAAAATAGGATCATTGGTTCAGACAGGATAATCAACACAGACTAAAATACGTCGTACTGCATTTAGTTTAGCGTAAGTGTTACACGAAATATGAGCTAAATATTTATTTCAGAAATTATTTATATTTGATAAGAATTTTAATAAATCTCCCCTTCGCTTTAGATTCATTAAATTAGGATAAACTTTCCTCAAATATTCAATCCTTCCGTTAATTTTGTGTTCCTAAATATCATGAAAACGTAGAGTCGACTATTTTTGTAAAGTCACTTTTTCTAAACAAAACCCCGTGAGAATTTCTTTTTGTATATCCCCTGGATCAAAGCAGATAAACTAAACTTTTAATAATAATCATAGACGATTTAATTGATGCACTTTAATATCAAATAAGAGTACAACATTGTTTACCTGTAGAATGCAGGTTGATTACTTCCACCAAGACATGTGGCTAGAAACAAAATAAGAAGGATGTTACTATTTATTTCAAAGGTTTAACATGAAAGCTTTCTTCTACTAACCACATCTCATTACTGCTCTAAGCTAGAATACTGCCTTTATAGAAGAACATCACTTTGTGGGTTTGACATGTTGCAAAGATTAAAATATACAATAGCTTAGCGATGTTACGCGTGTTAACCTTGTCTTTGGTAACACGCTTAACGTAATTTTAACGTATAACTTTGGTATGTAAAATTCTCTATTTATTTGAGATAAGATAGAATAAGAACTGCTGGTTAGGTTATAAAGAAATTTGTTAAAGTTGAAATCTAGAAGGGCAAACTGTTATTTGTTTTGTTCCACTCGATTTACTAGACTAAGAAATAATTTAAATCTGAGGAAACAAAATTGTGATAAAATATATTAATGATATAGTTTGCTAAAGTGAGATCAAATTTATGATTAATAGCTAGTCTAATATATATATACTTATATAAAGCTAGACGGTAACACTGATTCACTGACATTAATTATAAGGCACTTCCCGTAATCGTACCTCCTACTTGAATTAAAGCTCTCGACAAGAAACTTTTGGGAAAATTGCCAGAATTTAACATTTTAAAATTTTGGAAGCACCTTTTGGACAGGAAAGATTTTTTCAAATTTTTCATTTTTTCACTTTGAGCGTGTTTTGTAAGAAAACGGCAAGAGATAGCAAAACATGTTAAATAAAAAAGTGTTAGAAAATTAAATTTCAAACAACTATTTTTTGTCGGATTCAAGATCCAATCATCAATTTAGCCACTATTCATCCGAGAAGGAAGCCTCCGCCCAACGTCTTTAAAGCTAGACGGGTTTACTGATTCACTGACATAAACTATGAGGCACTTCCCGTAATCGTACCCCCTCAAACTCATACTTAAATTAAAGCTCTCGACGAGAAACTTTTGGGAAAATGTACAGAATTAAACATTTTTAAATTTTGGAAACACCTTTTGGGCGTGAAAGATTTTTTAGATTTTTTCAATGTTTTCATTTTTCCACTTTGAGTGCGTTTAGTAAGAAAGCGGTAAGAGATAGAAAAAATGTTAAATACAAAAGCTATAGAAAATTCAATTTCAAACTAACGATTTTTCGTCAGATTCAAGATCCAATCATCAATTTAGCCACTATTCATCCGAGAAGGGAGGCTCCGCCCAACGTCTTTAAAGCTAGACGGGTTCACTGATTCACTGAGATAAACTATGAGGCACTTCCCGTAAT
>JAGFPH010016986.1:0-18397 GCA_018207615.1 Philaenus spumarius
TTTATATACAGTGTGATTGAAAAGTCCCGGAACGGTGTAATATATTTTTTACCATTATAGATAAAGTAATGAGACTTGGTATATCAATAATAGCCATAAATTTCTACTCTTTTAAGGTATTATCACTTTTTTATCCCTTAAGGGGGACGGCCCACGAGGAGTCAGATAAAATTCTTAAATAGCTGCATAGGTCGAGTTTGGTATCAAAATAAAGATCTTAGTTAGTAGAACTCATTGCCGCAAACCGGACTTCGAAAGGTCCACTCTAACCAAAATGGCGGCCCTAAACGTTTTGAAATAAATTGACATAAAGTTGCTAATATCTCGAAAAGGAAGAATTTTTAGAAAAAATTTCAAGAGACAAAAAATGTTTATTTCAAAGTGCTTGACCTAAAAAATTACTTCCAAATCGATTTTATTTTTACTCCTTCATCTTAGAAAATTAAAAAAAAAAAAAAATTTACGAAATTGATTTGGGAGCACTTTGTTTAGGTCAAGCACTTTGAAATAAACATTTTTTGTCTCTCGAAATTTTTTCTAAAAATTCTTCCTTTTCGAGATATTAGCAACTTTATGTCAATTTATTTCAACACGTTTAGGGCCGCCATTTTGGTTAGAGTGGACCTTTCGAAGTACGGTTTGCGGCAATGTGTTCTACTAACTAAGACCTTTAATTTGATACCAAACTCGACCTATGCTGCTATTTAAGAATTTTATCTGACTCCTCGTTGGCCGTCCCCCTTAAGGGATAAAAAAGTGATAATACCTTAAAAGAGTAGACATTTATGGCTATTATTGATATAGGAAGTCTCATTACTTTATCTATAGTGGTAAAAAGTATATTACACCGTTCCGGGACTTTTCAATCACACTGTATTTAGATGTCAGCTCTCAAAGCACAATATTGCCGTCTGAATAGAAAACATATTTTCAAAACTTTTCAGTAAAATCCGAATCCACTATCGTGTTCCTATTTCCTGTATTGTAGATGAGTACGTCTTAAAGGTAGTTCAAAGGTTGGTTATAATAATTATAATAGTGTCGTTTTATCGTTTTACGATTCAGAACTATAGACAAACATTTTGCAAATGCATGCCTTCGTAACTAAATGTTTAAAACAAACAGCTTTTCTAATATTTAAAATAATTTCAAGAAGACCTAATGTTACTATTTTGTATTAAACTGTTAATGAAATCTGTGGAAAAGTAGACTACTATTCATTTGCTATAGTAAATAAAAAAAGAAAAACGTTCAAATTTTCTTTTACTGGTGGTTTAGTTGTATTCAATTTTTCCTTAGTTATTTCAACAAATCCTTTAGACATTAAAAAAGTTCTTATATGACTTTTCAATCTGAATTTGTCTTAATAAATAAGAAATGAGTTAAGCCTAAAGCAGAAGATAAGAATCGTATTGAAGACAATGCATAAACTGAGAGAAGATGTAGACACGAATACACAGTTTCATATCTGTTTATATTCTAATTAAAACATTACTAACATAAGATGGGGTGTGAAGTGTTGCATAGAGATAATGCTGATGTTCACCCGAACCTTTGTCGACTTTTTTATTGTCCCGTTTCCTCCCTCAGGAATGGTATCACGTTTTGGCAATCTCGCGGTGAGCCGCTAACACCTCATGTGTCCCCTGGAAAAATCCTTTTGTCAACCCGTTACTTAATTAAATACAACGGCGAGGTACACTTGTTGAGTCTACGACGAGGTTTTGTTCCCTTACCGACAAAGTGAAAACACTTAATTGTTCAACGTAGTTCTTTTATCTGAAAATCCGTCGAACCGATATGCGTGAAATATATGTTACGTCGTTAATCTAATAGCTAAAAATAGCAATGCAATTCAACTTGAATTTATTTTAAAGCCAAGATTTTACGGAATAAACGTGTCTTCAAACGTTTTATTATTCCTTGCACTCATACAAAATATGAAAATCCCCGGGAACTGTTACAGTAATTATTCTTTAACTCTAGAATGGACATATAATACTTATTTTAAATCACTCGCAAATACATTTTTGCCTTGTTTTGGAAGTCTAATGGAGGGTGTACTAGCACCATGTTTAGTCGGGCTTATTGCTTTCCTAGTTTCTAAGTGTCTGAACTAATTAAAACATATCTCCAAGAATTTAATTAAATTACAAGTGAAAAAACATGAACCACGACCGGGATTTAAATCCGAGATCTTTACAATTCCGTGGTAACGCTCTACTGACTGAGCCAGCCTGATCTCTCCAGATACTGGTCGATGTTATCTCACTTGTTCAATAGACTTCCAGGCGTATATTATAATATATATATAATTATTATTATACCGGGTGTCCCATGAAGAGGTCCCTATTTTTGAATTAATATATTAGATGCACCGAACACTCTACAAACCTGAAACTAAACAGTCCTAACATACACATATGTAAAAGAAATACACCTGAGTATCAGTTAATTCTGACACATTTGGACAAAATGGCAGCATATCAAAGAAATAGTACCTTTTCGTTAAAATAGTTTTATTTGCTTAAGTGTTACAACATAATTATTGAATTTTAACGATGTTACTAAGCACTAAACAACGTTAGGGAATTAAAGATATAAGTAACTCATAAATAAATTAAATCTATTTGATCCATAAACGTTATTCAAACTGATGTCCATCGATCGCAATGCACTGATGACAACGAAATAGAAAACAGTCATACGCTTTGCTGAACAACTCTCGAGGTATCAACAACAGTTCCTCTTCGATCAACCTCATTAGTTCATCGTCTGTCGCAATGTTATGACAATAAACCTTCTCCGTCAAAAAGCCCCACAGAAAAATTCACAAACAGTCAAGTCTGGAGACCTTGGGGGCCAGTCCATGAAGCTGTTGCCACAACCTATCCAACGGTTAGGAAGATTTTGGTCCAAAACTGCTTTGGCCACATTAGCATAATGCGGAGGAGCTCCATCCTGTTTGAAAAAAAACGTCTTTCATCTCAGGCTTAGAAAGATGAGGAACTATGTGATTGCTTAAAACTGATGCATACCTTTCTCCAGTCATTGTTTGTCGGGATATGTCATACGACAAAACACCATCCTTGGTAACAGCAGCCCAAACTGTTATACCTGTTGATTTTAATTTCTCTTCTTGTAAGATATGTTGATTTTTTGTGTTATATTAATGACAATTATGCCTGTTTACAGTTCCTGTTCGATAAAATGTCGCTTCATCTGAAAATACGATTCCTTCATGCCATTTGCTATCTATGTCAGTCTTTTCAATTATTTTCGAACAAAATTCCAATCGTCTCTCAGGATCATCTTCAAGCAGTCCGTGAACTAAATGATTTATAATGTTTGATTTTGTTCTTTTTGGCATACCTTTGGACAGATGGCTTCGGTATCCCTGTAGCTGATTCCACCTTTTTTACTGAATTAGGCGTATTTGGAGATTCCATGAAAGCAGCACATACGACTTCTTCATTTTCTATGTTGGAGGATCTATGGTATTTTTTTTGTATTGACCCCGTTTATAGTAGGATAGTCTTCCACTTACGAATAGATTTCCTTGACAGTGGAACTACACCTGGGTACCTTTCCCTAAAACACCTTATTGCTTCATAATCATTTTCAAAGGCAATAGCCCAGGAACAACATTCACTTTTTGCTCAGTTGAAAACGGCATGATACATAAGACACTTTACAATGCAACTTAATAACAAATGCCAATGTTTATTACCAAATATGTTCATTGTTGTGGATACACGCAGTCAGCTGATAGATTTAAAATAGTCTAAACAGCTATAGCTGTTCCTATTCTAAATAAAAGTAGGTTTACCCTTAAAATACGATTGCTTATTTTGTTGTTTTTTGTTTTTCCGCCATTTTGTTTGGATCAGTCAGAATTAACTGATACTCAGGGGTATTTCTTTTACATATGTGTTAGTCACGACTGTAGAATTTCAAGTCTGTAGCGCGCTCTATACGTCTGTCATATCAATTCAAAAATAGGGACCTCTTCGTGGGACACCCGGTATATTATTATATATATACCAATAGACGTATATTTCGTATACCTGGTGTATACGACATTGAAAACAATCTTAATTCTTTTTGCAACTTACAGTGGTTATTATGTATTATTATTATTATTATTTTTCGTCTAAAAGCATGTTTTAAAGCATACTGATTGTTAAAAAAAGATTTACAAAATAGTCTGATCGGAGCGAAGAAAGTGTAGCAAAATTAAGCGTCTAACACCTATAGATGTCAATTTAATTTATTTTATCAAAGATGGGATGAATAAACAGACAAGCAACACAAGTAGAATACTATATGAATTTGCAATTGAAGTGTCAAAATAGTTAAATAAATTAACTAAATAAACAAAATGGTGGACGATAAAATTCGACGCAAGCAAAGCTATAGTAGAATATATAAATTTAACTTAATGGGCATGACACCACGCATTCCTGTTTTATGGCTTCGTATCTAAGACAAACAAACTTGTGGGTTGATAATTATTGGGGGGGGGGGGGGGGATCTAGTAAGCGTGGTTCACCCACTTTTATTTTATCGATTGTCTTGAAATTTTGTACAGTTACATAACTCTGAAAACTGCAATTATTTCTGGCGTTAAATGTTGAGAATTAAAAATGGCCACTGCTGCATGGTATATGAATTTTTGGATAATGTCGTTCAGTAGACAATTAATCTGATAACAGATAAATATTTGCTCTTAAAAAAAATTGAAAGATTCCAGAAAAGCAAAGTGACAAGTTTGTATGTATTTTAGTTTCTTTTATTCAACTTGAATTTAATTTTGCTTGTATGCATTCTAATACTAAGTGAACTAGAAATATTTTAGCTTGATTTACTTGGATGAGCCATTAAACATATATAGTTGCGCAATTAAATATATATTGTTTTATTTGTTCAAATAAAATCTGCATTCACTTTAATTTTGATAAGAAATACATGCTGAACTTAACAATGAAATGAAAGAAGAAACTGCCCGTTTTCTTTATTTCTTAAAAGAGTTATTACATTATGCCAACCAGACACTCCCACCCAAACAAAAATGTATTATATAAATAGCATTAAAAACTTGCACAATTAATACTAGGTTAATTTTCCAATCATATTTTCCAATACAAGAGTAATAGAGAGTATTACTCGTTTTATCAAAGAGTAATAGAGTGGTGACAACCCTCTCAGTGATTCCTTAGAACAGTCCGCACCCAGATCTAACAAACACAGTAGCCGCGTCTGAACAATGTGTGCAGATCTATTTTTCCGGCGGAGGGACGAACCATTGTCTCTGGAGAGATTCAAACGGAAAATGCGCCGGAAGTCGAAGCAGACTTCAGCCGGCTCTACTTCCTGTCCATTCACTGGACGTATGCTACACTCTCCATCTCCCCTTTCAACAATCCAATACAAAATAAACCTTTTAGTTGTCTTTGAATCAGACTAATTTGAGTTTACGCCAATCTAAAGTCCTGTCGATTTCCACCTAAGCGAACAATAAATATTTTGACAATGTGTTTGAGTTAATATTTAATCAGCGAACCTCAAATATTCTACTCTAATAAATATTATTATATATTTTAAATTCTTTGGCAATATCGCACGGTGGTCGGTTTTTGAAATGGAGTTAGATAATATGACATCAATTTAATTACGAAAAACAATAAAACCAATACTTCGGCAAAAGTACTCGTTCTCATAAAACTTTACAAATTTCGGAACACTGCATTTAAGGGATTAAGCAAAAAGAAACATTACATCGGGGATATAACGCTCCTCCCATCACCTAATTGCCCCTTCGTTCCATTCAATATGCAACCCGCAGTACGTATAAAATATTCAAAACTGATTTAGAAATTAGCCTTGTATCTTGTGTGAGCGTTGCTGGGATAAAAAGCCTATATATTTTCTGATTAGCAAAATAATGAGAAACCCACAAGATGGCAAGAGCGGGGCCGTGCATGCGAAATGAGTTCTCTGTCTTTGTCTAGCTCCTTCTCTCTATCTCTGTTCTACTGCAACCCGAGTGTCAGTAATATTGTTTTCTGCTCTCTTTCCATTAACTTTCTCTTAACTATATTTGGTTATTTTAATAGGTAATTAATACCAGCACTGATAAATTTATAAATAAATAAATTACTTAATAATTCAACAAATAGTCTACTACTCCACTTGACTAAAACACAGGGAACAAGCTTTTAAACTATTTTCATTTTACATTCTCATAAATATAATTTCAATATTCAAGATTTTGTGTTATTAGCTCTTTCTATAGGTTATGTTAAAATAGTTATTTATTATCAAAACTATTTTAGGCCAACACCTGGTAGGAAATAATAAAACGTTTAGTTTCTTCACTTTAAATCCCTATGGATAGTTTTGAATAAAAAGTGTAATTGGACATGTAAACAAAGAAAGTAAATATTTTAAAATTCTATTGTAAATTAATTCAAATTTCAACTGTCATTACAATAGTTAGTATTAAAACAAAGCAGTAAACTTTGAAACCAAATTATATCCGATTGTATCTTACAAACTAACAGATTACAATTACTCAAACGCACACAGTTAAATCTCTGTCAGAGTTCGAAACAAATACTCTCAGCCTCACTAAATTCAAGTATTACCCGTTTTTGTTCCTCGTTTTCAATTCTGAAATT
This sequence comes from Philaenus spumarius, assembly GCA_018207615.1. Taxonomy (NCBI): domain Eukaryota; kingdom Metazoa; phylum Arthropoda; class Insecta; order Hemiptera; family Aphrophoridae; genus Philaenus; species Philaenus spumarius. The sequence continues at coordinate 6,681 of JAGFPH010016986.1, forward strand.
AAATTATCTTTCTCAGTAGGGTTGGTAACAATGCATTTCTTGTTAAAAGTTGGCGACACTTGCAAACACAGCAATTCATCTCCGACTCGATGAAAAGAGTGTGTCGAACGTATATATTCGGATGTTTGCGCACAATTCTAATGAAGATTCCCAACTCTTGAGTTATCTTCTGAAAACAACGTCGTCTACTTCAATAATCACTGCCTAGCGCCTTCCACAAGAACTGACGGCGGCTTGACAGATCTTGTAGCAGAAGACGCCTCGGTTTAGCGGGGACTGGAATAAATTACTTTTACAGATAGAAAACAATGCAATTTCAGTGGATTAGATGCGCGTTGGGAACTCTAAGACTTTTATTTTACAACAAGATTTCCCTTACAACTTTGGAATTAAAATATTAAAAAAAAAAATAAAATTACAATAAGATTTGTATACAGGTTTATTCACGAAGGGTTGTGTACAAAAACGTACATCCACTATTAAAAAAACAAACATACGTATGTACGGAATTACAAATTACTTTTACAGGTCCACCAAAAAAAGGACTTATTTTCAATAATTTTTAAAGTGGACACCGTTTAAAATATATCCGTCCAACATATCGAAATCAGTAAAATGTACAAAACAATAATATGTTTTAAGAAAATTTATTAGCAAATTTCCATAGGAAAAATGAGCTATTGCAGTGGCCCTTATGGTGAGACCCAAGGTCGGGAGTAGCAAATGAGCACCGATCATGGTCTCCGGAATACGTTTTGGGGTGTCATTAAAATTCATATATATATATATATATATGTATATATGTGTTCGCACTCTAGCGGGCGCATTTTAATTCCGATTTAGTCCAAATTTGGCACACGTGTTGGTTGTCTATGTTACTCGGACGAGTTCGTTAAGGCTCGGCTCTCCACATTCAAAACTACGATATTGGGTACCAATTTCAATGTTAAATAACCAAAACATCCCTTCACTATTGAGCATATTTTTGTGCTGTTTTTGTTAAAAAACGAAAGCTGTATTTTTTTTCTTAAAGTAAAATAGATTGTGGGTGTTGATTGCTAAGGATTTTTGCAATATCTGTTTTTGCAACTGAGTAAAAAATTTATAAAGTTTACTATTTTTTACTATTTATATCATACGTTTATGAAAACAATAAAATGGTTTCTGAAAATGTATTCGGCAATCAACATCCGCATATGACAGTACTTCAAAATGAAACCAAATTTTTAAATTTATTCCACGAATTAACGGAAAAAAATGACTTATTCTGTAGCATTGCTCTTATGGGAATAAGATTCAATATGGCGGGCAGGGAAGCGCCCCTTAACCAAAAAAATCCAACAACCGGAAGTACGTTTTTTGACCGGAAGTAACTACTTTTTTAGATTTTTACTACGAGAATGAAATTTTTTTAGAGTTTTTTCTAAAAATATAAATGTAGGATGTTATTCTACACATTTTATTTTTTTACGCGATCTTAAAGCTCGCTTGGTTCCCCCAAAATTGACCAAAACGTATATTTCTATAAAAGTACCCGGTTCGAAGCCAAGTGGTGCAAACTCGCGAGGCCACTAGGCGCAAACAAATTCTACTAATATATTGCGTACACACAGGCAGCTGTTCAACGTTTTCGTGAGTAGACCTATTTCCCAAATTGTTGGTTGAAACCCTAAAACATAGGCATATAAACTGAATTTTGGAAATTTGCTCAGCTCACGTCAGCGGTCCAGCTGCGTGGTCAAATTATTTTTTAATAGAGAACAAAATTGCCTTCTACATTTTACAAAGTTGTAGAAAACTTGTCTGAAACACCAAAATTAGCATAAAACCACAATTTGTTAAAAAATCTGATATTTTTTACAAATTATTGGTTAAATTTGTTATATAGATGTTATCCAAAAAATAACTATAAAAATTTAGTCTCAGTCAACTGATAAAGGGTCACGTTTGTGTTTTTGAAGAAATCCGGAAAGTAGATTTGATTGTTATCATTTTAAAATTATAAAAGTAATAAACAAATTTTAGTTCTAGGCTAAATTTGGGTGTTCTAAGCAAACTACCAGGAAATTAGGTTTCTTTGAAGTTAAATACAATTGTATAAACACATTGTAACGTTAACACGTTTTGAGCCATTTAATGTTTCTTTCAGAAAAGAACGTAATTAATGTTTTGAAGTGTTTACGAACTTATTAATGTTATGAAACTGTTTTCGTTAGTTTATTCAAAGTTATAAATTTGTCGGTTGGATCTTGGATTAACCAATATGAACCAATATGGAATTAGAACATTGTTTATTTATATTAATGTAAAAGTTAATAAAAGATCATATTCATTCCACGTGTTTCAAACAATAGCCGACATAGTATTTAAACAATTGTTTTAATTAATTTAATCAACACAGTTTATTGTTTACACATAAAACTATCTCATACAGGTAATCAGACATACTTATTTTACACCACTAGAGAACTTTGTTGTTTATTAAATAAAGTTTTCTATTTTATATGAGACGTAATAAAATTAAATTTGTTTACAACTCCAAAACTTGTAAGGCTAATTAATTTGAGTAATTAATATTTTCCTGGTCCAATATACACATTGTTTGATGTGGTCCGCATTGTGGAAAGTATGTGTCTACTAAGAATACGCTTTGTGTGATTTACATAGAGAATAATTAGGAATAGAAGCGACGACCGCAAGGCACTAAGCCCCGTAGTCATGGTGACAAAACTCAAATTACTTGTTTCTGAATTGCAACTTAGATTCACTCACACAATTTATTAAAGTAATTACGAATGTTTCCTCTTTTATCATATTAAATCGCAAGTTTCGTTCTGGAATTTTGGTTAATTTTCAAAGCATATTTCTTCGGCTTTGTGAACTGGCTGTGGTTTAGAGTACAGTTACAGTTTGTAGATAAGATGGGTTCTTGTTGAGAAGAGGTATGCAAAATATTAATAAAACATTATTACACAGCAATTTATCTGTGCACTGAGACAATACACACAAATTAGTGTTTAATTTGCTAAACATCACTCATTTCAAAATATGGTTAAATTTACTTCTTTTTTAAAGTACACTATTGGTATATACTTGATGTCAGTCTGTCTTTGTCTCACCATTAATATTATTTCAGCTATTTTTAGAGCTATCGCTGAAATTTAGCCGTTATAGAAACCATTGCTAGTCCGAGAGTTAAACGTTGTAGGTAGTTTTTTATCTTGATAATAAAGGGGACCACAATTTCCAAGTAGTTTTTTTTTTATTCTAGTCGTACGAGGACGGTTAAAGGAACTCGTCTAGTTTACTACAATTTTAACCTGCAGCAAAACAGTAACGTAGGTTCGAAACTAGTTACTAGAGCTACATTTATTTCCGGTTTTCTCAGTTCCTCCATCTTTATTTTAGCTGGCAAAATGTTAAGGAGAAAATAAATATACCCATTTCGAAACACTTTCCATCTGTCTGTGTTTGCTTAGGTTTTAATGGCATGCTCTTTTACTATCCACATGAAATTTGACATACACATAAAACTAGTCATTGTCCGCTCCTAGTCTGGCATAACACAAATTGCATAATAAACTAACAGGACACATATTAACATGATATCAGGCACGGAACATCAGTCTTGTAAGTGGCAAATTTTGTTTTTTGACATGACGTAAAATAAGATGGTTGATTGCGATTAGTTAATTTAAAGAAAAGGGGTTTTAAAAGAACAATAAGTACTATGTAACAATTGAAAATGTATTTCAGGAGATTTTGTATTAAAACCACAAAATTAAATTAGTAACAGTGATAAATAAACCTTACACGGTATAAAACGTTATTTAAAAGACAAATTAAAATCATAATGGCGTAAACTAAATAAAACGACATAATTTAAATGATAGTATAATAATGAAATATAAATTTAATTTCAGAAAAGGTATAAATAAATTTAGCCAAAATGTTTCTAGTAGTAATACATCTGATAGCCAAAGAAAAATGTTTAGAAATTTCCTATAATAATGAATTTTGTGTAAATATGATTTTTCTATGTTGAATTTTATTTTAATGTTAAAGGTTTTCTAACTCTCTTGTAACAGTTTTTACTCCCGAGAATTAAAAAAAGGTTTGTTCAAATGATTAGGTCTAAGTTAAGTCTAATTGTAAGTTAAGTTAACCACAAAACAAGGAGCAAAAACTATAACTAAACTAAAGTTAACTTAACTTACAATTTAGTTGTTTAGTTATAGTTTTTGCTCCTTGTTTTGTGGTTCGGGTTTTTTATTTAAATCAGTGTGATTTTGTTGCCACAGTGCTCTTTTATTTGTTTGATTAGGTCTAATTGATTTGTATTGTGTCAAATCAACCCGCCAGCAACCCTTTTAAAGTTTCCCTTCAATTTAAATTTTCACATATAGACTACACGTGTTTGTATATGTGAACATTTAAAGTGAAGGGAAAACTTCACACAAAGATTGCTGGCGGTAAATCGCAATAATAAATAGTTATTTATAAGCATATCCGGTTGCTCTAGATCATCAAGATAATTAATGATTTTAATTAGATACATTAATCAATCGTAATTGAACTCAAATATAATATTAAATAAAGTAATTTAAACAATGAATTAACAAACATCATTCACTTCTCTCTGCGTCAGGTTTTACCTGAAAGTTTTATTTACTACATTCACTCTCTATATCACACAACGACCAGCATTTAAACTTTTGTCGGGGTTAGATAACTCTGTCAGAGATAAATGTACAAAAAGGGGTAATAAAACGGTGATGATTTTATTGGGAAGCGGTGATATTTTGTGCGTAACGTGAGGATTCGAGTGCCGCGCCCCATCCCCCTGACCACCTGTTGATCGCACGCATTTTTCTCCTCTATGTGCCTGTAAAAAAAACACTCTCAGATAAAAAGCGAATACATTAATACCTGTTACATGAATGGCAGGAGGTTGTCTCAATCGACCCTTGTGACGGCAAACTGTCTCAATCCACCCTCGTCAAACGTCAGTTGATTGTTTTTGTCGTTTATCTGTTAAAGTGGCCGCTGTTTGACCGCGGGAAAAGAGGATTTATTGGAGTCAGGGGAATTTTTTTGCTCACAACCACCGATTTGTTTGTTTATAATTTATTTATTTACTGTCATAAACCAAATGTTTGTTTACGATTTTATGTAAAACGTTTAGTTAAATATTTAATAAATCAACATTTCTTTATTAATTTTTAAAATGACTTTATTTTGCGTATTTTATTTGTTTTCTTTATATAATGTTTGTGAACATACTCTGTTACAATTCAAATATTTCCCTAACTATGTAAATAAAATAAAAACGAGATTAAAAATACGTATTGGAGCGAGAGAGATAGAAGTCAAATTGAAATGTCATTCATTTAGTTAATCCGTCATACACGCCCGACACCTAGCGACAATTATGCGCAACACTAAATACTACAACGGAAAGGTACAATCAAATCACGACTTTCAACTCGAATTCATTAAAATAAAATTACAAAACGAATCTGTAGACCTACATTTCCTACATCAAAAATATTCAAAACTAAATTCTGCATCCAGGAAAGCTAAAATAACAACATAAAACCAAGTCAATCGACAAAGATTTACGTTAAAACGCAAGGAGAAACTAGGCCTATCTAATTACAAATCGAAGAGAAGTTGGCAGAATAAATCCGATTACAAGAAAAATACATTCTTATTAGAAAATTAAACCAGGCCTACGAAAAGAACCAATTTTTTACATCTCAAATGTCTTTGGTCTAAATCTAAAATAAACGCCGATAAGCTATTATAAAATATAAAAACGAAGCCCCGACTGACAAAATTTAATCGTAGGCGGATACTTCATGTATGTAAACTCCTCCCACGAAACGCTGTGATTGGTCCACGTAATTCTTGCTACCAAATGAAAAATACAAAGAATAAGATATATACATTCTAGAAATTAGATAGCAATTATTGTAATAAGGAGTTATTTAAGTGTTTTCTATAATTTAACTGTTTAAAATCATATTAAATTCATAGTAAAACATTGTTATGTATCAAAACAAAGACACAATTAAAATAAATCACACTTCACGACTCCCAAACACCTATTACATTAACAAACCCAAATTCCAGAAGATATGAAGATTCATCAGGCGTTATTATCCATTTCTTGGAAAGGTAGAGAAGCCCCAAATGAAGAACATTGTTAAGTTGGCCACTAAATAGTGCAGTTGATATAATTTTGGCTGTTGAAATTTAAAGAAAAGAATCGGTATTTGAATAAATATGAAGCTTATGAAGTTCAGTGTTTTTCCTTTATAACAATTACTATCAAATTCTAATCTACAAGAACAAACAACCAATTGGGTGAGAACTTTCCAATTAACTAGGCCTAGTCTATTTTAAGATCCAACACCAAACCAGTTACCTTAGAGGGATAACTTATCTGTTTAAACTAAACTGTGAATGATAATACATATATATGTTATGCATATAGATTTACCAAGAACCTTTGAACTTTAAATTATCGTAAATTCAGTGATCTATTATAATACTAAATCCATCAACCAAATAACCTCTTTGACGATTCCATATTATTATAATCTTGCTCTCATTAATTTTGTACATATTTTAATTGTGTTATCTATAATCAAATTTGTTTTCTTTTTAAATACTTTGGGAAAAAGACGGCTCCAACCCACCGAGTTAAGATCTTGTGTTTTAAAATTATTGAACAAATATTAATAACCTGTTTATCATCAAACTTAGTATTCATAATCTAAATAATATTGTTCTTTGGAAAAGAAATATCATTTTATGTATTACCTGTAATAATACAGAAGTAAAAGATTGTTTTATAATTGTAACCCTTGTTGACCATCTTATTTTAATTTAGATTTAATTGTAAAGTAAAGTAATTGTGAGGGTTGTAGTAAATTTGGCGACCAACGTGACGGCTTTTTCCTAAAGTATCCCTAAATAACTCCTTAAAATTAATTAGTTTTAACAATTTGATTTATAAAATATTGTGTGTTAGTTAAGTTAAATAATTAATTCTAAAACAAACTAATCAATATGGATAAACAAAATAACCAGAGATACGATCTGAGAAAGAACATTCAGCCTACATTAAAGGTGCGAGAAACACAAGGCTTGCCCGACACACAGGCGTCCCAGCGAGAAGAAGACGTGATCGAGGAGTCAAATTTGAATACTGAGCACGAAACGATGGAAGGGTCGCGGATCCCAGAAAAAACACACCGCCGGATGGAAGACGTGATATCAGGGGAACGCGTCGACACAACAGAAATAGGCGATTTTTTTTCGAACGACGACATGCCGGTAACACCTAACCCTCGGGCAAGTCCTGTCATCAGCGAAGATACCGAGTACCATCATAATACCGACACTACCATGGAATCAGAAACGGGAAACATATTTCAATCTGAAATTCAACCCCCATGGTTGGAGATATTACTGCAACGTTTCGATGCCTTTCAGGAGGAAAATAAACAAAATCAAAATATTATCAACCAAAATGTGACAGATGTGAAAAAACACCTAAATTCAGTACAGGATGAATTAAAGACTAGAATGAACCAGTTGGAGGAAGATCTACAGAAGAAATTGGATATGCAGAGAGAAACTAGTCGCAAAGAATGGAGAAGCGAACTCCAGGCCCAGAGAGAGGACATCCAGGTGGATTTAGATAAAGTCACCATCAAAACTCAAGAACAGGTCCAGATACAGTTGGATAACCAAACAGAAAGGATCCAGAAGTTGCTGTCCTGCCAAGAAGAGAAAACGAACACTGAAAATGAACGGATAGTCAACCAGAGATGTCAGGAGTTAGAGGGAAGATTAGAGAATAACATGGAGAAAGAAAGGAAAGTCATGGCGGGACAAAGAAAACAGCTGGAGTTAATCGAACTGAACGTCCGAGATCACAATACCAAAATTAGGGACATAGAAAAGGAATTAATGGAAAAACAACTTAACTACCCGCCCCAAATATCTGTTAGCTGTAGTGGTCAGATTTCTGGAATAGGAGAGAACACAGTACCTAAGTTTCATGGACGAGAAATGAACCCCACGGAATATCTTCGGAAGATACAAAGGTTTTACGAAAAGAGAAGAACGATTAACAACAACCTCGACGCCACAGAAAATCTAATAGACATAATTGAGATGTGCTTAGAGAACCACGCTTCACGTTGGTTTGCCTTAGTCAAAAATGATGTACGTAATTGGGAAGATTTTAGAAAGGTTTTCGAAGCCAAATATTGGAGCAGGGAAGTGCAGAGAGGGATCAGACAGCGAATGGAAGTGGAAAGATATAGGCCAAATGGTACCCTTAGTCGGTCTGAGTACTTTACAGAAAGGGTTATTACTTTGAAAGCGATACGACCACCCTTGACGGAGGATGAAATTGTCAACTGTTTAGCCGAACATTATGAGGATATAGTGCAAGATGCGAGACGTGTTCAGAGGATTGACTCAATTATTGAATTTGAGTTATTGCTGCAAAGAGAAGATCTCAAAGACGCGAACATAAGAGCGCGAAAAATACACCATCCATATTCACCTTCCCAACCGTCAATTAGACCTAACTTCAGAGAACAGAGACCAGGACCAACACCATTCCTTTACAGACCTTCACAAGCACCATCTAATCATCGTGGATCTCAAACTTTTCACCACCAACATTTTCAACTCCCACCAGGACCGGGTCCATTCCCACGACACCAAGTTGGGCCATACCCCCAAAGAAATAACCAATATATTCACACATCACCTCCTTTTCGACCACACAATAACAATAGAGGATTTGATCAAAATATAAGACCAGAGAATAATAGAGACCAAACAAGACAGAACGGACCCAGGAATACCAGATATCCAACACAGGAACAGATGAACGTTTGCCACACGGTAGCAGAGAATATTCAAGCCCAGAGTCGTCCAGAAACAAGTTCACCAAATGTGGCGACTCAGCAGGAAAACTGCTGAGCGCAGAATGTGTCACTGGCCCCGAGATCGCGAACCATATCATTTTTCCAGACTATGCGAAGCTCGATGACATTATTCCTGTGCCACACAATGTCCTTGGAAATATAAGGCCTAACCCACTAAAATTTATGTCTGGATTAGTATCACACCCAAATATTACAATAAGTAATATGTTTTGCGACAGAAATTTTCTTTTAGAAGAAGACGAGGTTGAGTTGCCAAATAAACCAGATGTTAACTTCATACAATGTCCGGAGATAAATATTAAAATCGGAAAACAGAGTGCATATGCCCTAATCGATACAGGATCCAACGTTACATGTATGTCCGAACAGTGGTTCCGGGAGAACAAAGATTCTATGGGAAAGTACGAAGAATTACCTACCACAAATATACAGATACACACCGCGGTGGGTAGTAAAACTAGGAGAGTCGCCAGAATTGTAATGGTAAAAATTAAAATAGATTCCGAAGAATTATGGTTACATGCTTTAATAGTGCCAAATTTAATTAAAGACGTTATTCTAGGTATGGATTGGATTAGTACCACAGAGTCGGTTATAAACTTTCACACGAAGATAATAAATATGAAAATTAATAAGAAAATAATCGTAAGAAAGTTTGAAAATGTCGTTAATGAAGGAATTTTGTGTTACATCACTAATAAATATATGAATCAATATGATGAAAGATATAATAATATTCATGATGATAATATGAATGTAAATTATAACTCAAAATGTGGCACAGAAAATAAACAAATAATTTTAAATGAATCTATAATCGACAACGCATTACAAGATAATATGAATCTGGAACCACAGCAAAGGGTAGAATTAAAATCACTACTTTTACAATACAAAACAATTTTCTCGGATAACCCTGGACTTTGCACTAAATATACGCACTCAATAGAAATAAAAGAAGACTACACATTTAAAGGACAAACGTATCCAGTACCCTTGATACACCAGGAAGCCGTGTCACGTGAGATAAATAGGATGTTAGAAATAAAGGTCATAGAACCATCGAATAGCCATTTCATAAATCCCATAATACCAATCATTAAAAAGAACGGTGAAATAAGGCTGTGTCTAGATGCGCGTAAGGCTAATGCGATTACCACCCCAGATTGTGAACGGAATCGTAGCGTTAACGAGTTATTGGCCAAAGGTCGGGATTGTAAGTGGTTGAGCACAATCGATCTCACTGCATCATACTGGCAAATACCGTTATCCACAGATTCAAGAAAGTACACGGCGTTTCAATTTAGAGGTCGAACGTATCAATATACTGTCACTCCGTTCGGAATTTCTACGTCACAAGCGGCACTAATACGAGCATTGGACAAAGTTTTTGGTGACAGTGTAGAATCCTTCACCCTAATATACATCGACGATATATGTATCATATCCCCAGATTTCCAGAGTCATTTGTCACATCTTTCGATTATTTTCCAAAAATTATCTGACGCAAATATGACTGTTAAATTTTCAAAATCCCTTTTCTACAGGGATTCTGTTCCCTTTCTTGGCTATACAATGACGTCAACAGGTATACAAATGGATGATAATAAAATAAAACCAATTTTAAATTTCCCCACTCCTAAATCAAGAAAACAATTAAAATCTTTTCTCGGATGTATTAATTACTATAATAAATTTCTAGACAAATTTTCAGAAACCATCAAACCTATTCTTCGGCTAACCTCAAAAAATGTGAAATTCCATTGGACCTCAGCTGACGAGCAAACTTTCATGAAAATTAAACAACTCTTTCTACGAACTCAAATTTTACACCATCCAGATCCACATCAACCTTTCTTTTTACAAACTGACGCATCAGACTACGCCATAGGCGGGCATTTATACCAAATAAATCCACAAGGAGAGAAACGGGCTATCGTATTTGTATCCAGGGCATTACAGCCAGCAGAAAAACGATTTACCACCACGGAAAAAGAGCTTCTAGCAATTTTATACTGCCTCCAGAAAACTCGCTATATTATCCATGGAACAGATTTAACAATTGTAACTGATAACCATGCGCTTACGTTTATTAAAACTTGTCGACTGTTAAGTGCACGCCTAACACGATGGATTCTGGCGTTACAAGACTATGATTTTAAAATACAACACTGTAAGGGAAGTGAGAATTGCACTGCCGATGCCTTAAGCCGAATGCCACCACAGAAGCCTACCATACCACAAGAGGACCAATCTAAATTAATTATAACCTATATTCAACGTTTACAAGATCCAAATTTAAAATTCGAACTAAGCCACCTTGCGACACATCAAGCACAAGATCAAAAATTATTGCCCATTATTCGTATTCTTCAAAATTTAGAGGATCCAACCGATAATCCCAATTTACAACGAATATATAGCCTACATTACAACATTTTATACAAAAAATTAAATCAACAATGGCTGATAATAGTCCCAGAGAATCTCATAAATCGACTTATATGGGAATGTCATTCATATTACTTACATTGTGGGGCAAACAAATGTTTCAACATACTCAGAGAAAGTTTTACTTTTAAAAATATGGGACGGCGCATTAGAACAACGCTCGCCACCTGTGATTCTTGCCAAAAATGTAAATGTAACCCCCACCCTTTAACAGGAGTAGCAAAGGGCATTATTTGTACAAGAAAAAACGATCAAACAGCTGTGGATATTATAGGGCCACTTCCAACC
>JAGFPH010016987.1:0-16071 GCA_018207615.1 Philaenus spumarius
GAAACCAAATTTTAGCCTTCTCCGACCAACCGTTTTCAAGTTGGGTCGAGTGTAATAGCTCTTATTTTCTTCGAAAATTCGGCTAAAAAAATGTTTTACTACTTTAAATCAACCTGAGCAAATTAGGAGAAAGAAAATAGTATTAACACTTTTTTGTAATGAGTAAAACATATTGCAAATTCAATGTAAACTAGAGACAATTTTGGTTTTGGTATAGAGTGATTTTAACCCTATTGAGAAGTCAAAGCGCTAGGCTTTGGTCTAACACTACCTACTCAATGACAACGCTACTTTGTATTGAATATTTCACCCACTAAAAATCATCCAATCGCAATGAAACAAAAATCGTTGGAAAGAAAATGATTTAAACTTTAATATTTGTACTTACATTTTTTTAAACTTATATTTACATATGTAATCATCGTTTTAAAAATTTTAGTTTTCTGTAAACGTTTTGCCGACTATAATCGAATTGGTACAATTTATCGTTGCATGTAAACAGGACATTGTAGCGATTTATTGGAATTGGATTGGATGGTTGGGGCTGGGCGGCATCAATTTCTGCGAATCGTAACGATAAATTGGAACGTGTAAACAGTAGCGACCATTTATCGCTTCGACTTGACTCAGTTTGCAAGGGCCGTTCACCGAAAAGGTTGTGGCACTAGTTCGTTGATTCCGTTTTACGTGTTGTTTTTACCTTGTGTTGGTTTTATTCAATTGATAGCAAGACAGCTCAAACTCCTCGAGAGTTCTTGACTGAATTTATTGAACTATATCGGAGTTTTTCCCGCTTGTGGCTCGTTCAAAAATACAAGGAGTTTGATCCGTTGGCAGACAGAAACACTGTCGTTAAAAAAATTAATGCATTGAGTACGGTTTATAAGAAAGAACTATCAAAAGTTAAATATTCGTCAATGAAGATTGGACAAGAAATCGTTGCATGTAAACATAATCCCACATTCGATTTATTTTAACGATAAATTGTTACGATTTATCCTAGTGTAAACCAGGCTTAAAGCTCAATGGTGCTCAACCGGGATATTTTGACAATAATACAGAGGTACCTTTGGATTCGTCAAGATTTTAACTTTCTAAAACTGCCACCCAATCAAAAGTCACTTGCATAGTTCCAAAGATATTATGGAACTGTCTGTAAACCATTGCAATTGGACAGATTTCAACCAATAAAACAGCACATTTTGCGTTCGAGATATCTCTTATAATTCGAATTATTTCAATAGACTTTTTTATATCTATTTGTAGACCAAAGTTCAATCTTTCGTTTGGTGTAAAGCAAACTATATTTAATCTAACAGTTTTGTTCGTACAGTTCTGAGAAATACTGACAAATGGAAATTTCAAAATTCGACTTTCTCACGCTCCCAAAATAGCAATTCCAACGGTTTTTCACACAGAACGTCGTATTTGATGCGTCCGTGAGAAGTTCAATTCATTTGATCTAATTTTGTAATTCAAGTAAAACTAAGTCAAATACTTTTATGAAATAATAATTTACAAGTATACAGTTCAATTCTTTAATTTATTCTCTACACTTTCTTATAATAATATTTCATATTTGGGCAAGAAATATATTCCTAAATTACTATTCATACTAGGCCTAGTTTTGTTGAGAGTCTTTAAACTGGTGTTTTCAAAATAAGAAATTTGAAATTGATAAATATTTGTATACAGTTCTATTCAGGACTAAATTACGAATTTTTTTATGTTTACGAAAAAAATTACAAAAAACGTTTACTACTTTTTATGTAGGCCTAAAGTTGAACTTTTTCCTTTCGTTACTAAATATTTTTGTTTCTTGAACTAATAACTTTGTAAATTTTACGTCAATAATTTTTTTACTGACTTATATAAATTTTTTGAACCTTTCTCTACAAAAAAGCTACTGAACACTTTTGGATTGGTTTATAATTACTATATTTGGCGAATTTTTGAAAATATGCTTGCACATGCACCGAAATGGCTTGACTTAGGAAAAACGTTAGCATTAACACTTTTAGTGTTGATTGTGGAAAGGGGCGGCAATTTTGGGGGGCCCATAGGCGCAAAATATGTAGATCCGGTCCTGACTCTAGCGGCCGCATTTTAAGTCCGATTTGGTCCAAATTTGGTACACGTGTTGGTTGTCTACGTAGCTCGGACGAGTTCGTTAGCTAAAAAAATACAACAACCAGAAGTACGTTTTTTGACCGGAAGTAACAATTTTTTGAGATTTTTACTACGAGAATGAAACTTTTTTACAGTTTTTTCTAAAAATATAAATGTAGGATGTTATTCTGCACATTTTGTTTTTTACGCGATCTTATAGCTCGCTTGGTTCTCCCAAAATCGGCCAAAACGTAAAATACCATAAATGTACCCGGTTCGAAGCCAAGTGGTGCAAACTTCCAAGGCCACTAGGAGCAAACAAATTCTACTAATATATTGCGCACACACAGACAGCTGTTTAACGCCTTCGTGAATAGAACTATTACCCAAATTGTTGGTTGAAACCCTAAAACATAGGCATATAAACTTAATTTTGGAAATTTGCTCAAGTCACGTCAGCGGTCCAGCTGCGTGGTCGAATTATTTATAATTGAAGTTGATTTTGTTGTAACTTGAAAATAATTTGATACAAGTTTACAGATTAATTACATAAAATTATTGTAACATTACAGTTACTAGACATACAAGTTTTTATAATTGAAATTTATTTGTTGGCCAACTTATTTTTATTAATAAAACAAAATAAATATAATTCAATTTAATTTATGTCGTGATATCACTATGTAGCCTACTAATAATAAAACAACAAGTTAATTTAATTTAGAAAATTGTCCTTGGGGGCTGTGAAATTCAAAAATGCTGTAGCGTATCCCATACAATTAAAAATACGAAGAGTTACAAAATATTACATAGAAAGCAAATCCACTACCCTAAATACAATTAATTGACTGAACACAGTTATTTAACATAGCCACAGGTTTGGCATCACTGGGTAACAGTTTACAATACTTTATATTTCAGTTAATGTTCCATGGTGAGTTATAAAACGTTTCGGTGACAAATTTAAAGTTTAAAAGTTTATGCTGTAGAGACATTGAAAAGACCAAGTTTTTAAAAATGGTGAAGTTCAAGAGATGAAAATCGTAACGGTGCTATTTTACAAGTTGCTGATTGTACTGTAAAGTTGAAAAGATATTTTTAGCATCGGTGATACAGGGGCCAGCTTTGCTGGTGTAGATTTTGCTGTGTTTTAGATAAGAAAACTCGTGAATTATTTAGGCAAACCGACATTGATTTTGCCTTTCGCGTCACTTAGTTTTACTTTAACTTTAACAAAAACCTTCACTGTGGCATTACTTAATTTAATTTAACATTTAAGATATTTGCATTTAGAACGATAGAATTATTTATGAAACAGTTAACATGTTGAACACTTTATTTTATTAC
Source organism: Philaenus spumarius (assembly GCA_018207615.1). Taxonomy (NCBI): domain Eukaryota; kingdom Metazoa; phylum Arthropoda; class Insecta; order Hemiptera; family Aphrophoridae; genus Philaenus; species Philaenus spumarius. The sequence continues at coordinate 3,457 of JAGFPH010016987.1, forward strand.
GCAACGATTTGTAGAAACATTTATCGCTCAACCTTGACTTGTCTTGTAACATTGAATCCCTGACTTTCAAGCCTGTATTTTTTGACTGGATCACATGTTCCACTTTGGATAGGGTTGGGGTAGGTAGATTGGATGGATCTGTCTAGTGCTGCTTGATAGTGTTGAGAGAAACTATAAGAAGGGTTTCAATTACATGGAATGTAATCGGTTAGAGTTTAGTACAGAAGTTGTCTATTTCACTTTTGTTTAGCGAAAGAAATGTTGTGAACGTTTCAGAGCTATGAAGACAGTCCTTGCTAAAGTTCAGTTAGAAGCGTGGGAAGAACGTGACAACGTCGCATAAGGCGATTGGAGCGTTCACGATCTCAGTGTACACAAACCCGTCCCTCAACGGTATTCTTTCGTGGTCTTTACTGTAGTGATGAGCAGAGTTGGTTAATATGTCTTTTTATTACTCTTCCACTGTCCAAAAGTATCAAAAGTTTGCCAATTTTCTTGTATACCTACTTCACCAAACTGCCAAATGTTTTGTTATTTTTGAAGAATCGAACTTGTACTCTCTCCTTTACATTCAAGCTTCTTGTAGACTTGATGTGACTACTTGAAGGTTTCGGGTTGTTTGAGAAGATAGCATTCAAGCGAATTCGGAATTTTCTATTTAAATAAAGTTCTGTAGGTGATTTTTCACACGCAAGATGTGTAGCTCGATTCGAAACAATATCTTTCTTAATTTGTCTTTAATTGGAATGTGTTCATTAGAGGTAGCTAGAAGTTTGTGTTTGAGGGTTTGAACCAATGAGGGTTTGAGGGTTTGTTTTAGGGGGGGGGGGGCAGATGACCCGGAGCAATGAATTTTGAAAAAATTCCACTGTTTTTGCAATACGTTTGAAATTCATCACTTTTGAAAATAGCAGCATTGTATGATATATGATACCATTTGTCTTGGATAACCATGAGAAGCAAAAATATCTTCTAGTAGATTGATAGTCTTGAAGGAATCAGAAGTTACTTTTGATATTCTTACTTCCGCCCACTTTGATTTTGCATCCATGCAGATTAAGAAGTAGGTATTGTCAACTGGACCTGCGTAATCAATATGCACTCTGTCCCAATTACTTTCAGGCGTCTCACAAAAGTAAACTTGTTTTGGAGGGTTGGACTTTGAGCATTGTTCACAGCTTCGTACAACTCGTTCAATATCGGTGTCTATGCCATGCCAGTACACATACCGTCGTGACAATTGCTTCATTTTTGTCATTCCTAAATGTGTTTCATGTAGTTCTTCAAGTATTTTTGTTTTTAGACTGCTTGGAATAATTATTCTCTCCCCTCTAAAAATTAGTCCATCTATGAGGGTGAATTCAGAGTCTTCTCCTTTACTTTGGAGTTGTTTGAATATTTTTCTCATTTCTTGATCTTTTTGCGTCTCAGTCTTGATAGTTGAAAAGGTTATTTCTTCATTTGAAATGTGAAATATTTTGTCGAAATACATTTGGTTCACTTCATCTCCGATCAGTTGGTCAGTTGAAGTTTGAAGCTGTTTTATTGAAGATGTTGAAGATAAGCAGTCAACATTTTTGTTTTCATCTCCTTTCTTGAACTTGACAAAAATCAGATAGAAATGTTGTGTATCTCAAAAGACGAGCAGAGATGTCATTTGTGGAAGCACTTTGTTCTGATGGAGAATTCTAGGCTAAAGTACTTATTGATTGTCTGAGGTGAGGCTGAAATGTTTACTAAATAGATAGTAATAGAAGTGATTTACTCCAAATATGATGACTAAAGCTTCATGGTCCAACTGACTATAGTTCATTTCCGCTTGAGTAAGTGATCTTAAGGCGTAGGCAATCGATCTTTCTTTACCTTCCACACAGTGGCTTGGTATGGCAGCAACACTACTGGAACTGGTACCCGTTGTTATATTCAGAGGTAGACTTGGATTAAAAGGAACAAGAACACGATCGCTACGAAGTTCCGTTTTCAAATTCAGAAAAGCAGATTCACATTTTGAAGTCCATAACCATGTTCCCTTTTTCTTAAAAGGCATCGAAGGGGGTAAGTCATGGTTGAAAAGTTAGGTATAAACCTTGAATAATATGTCACAAGTCCTAAGAATCTTCTTACTTCGTCAGGGTTAGTTGGTCGAGGCATTTTTCGGATTGCATCAGTCTTGGTTGGAGATTTTCTTATTTTGTTGTATTCAATTATATTTCCAAGGTATTCAATTGATTCAGAGAAGAAAGAACATTTTTGTTTGTTAACATGTAGATCATAATCTGTTAGCCTTTGAAGTCAAACTTTAAGGTTTGAAGTGCATTCATCAAGTGTACAGCCATGTACAATGATGTCATCAAAGTATGCTTCTGTCTTGGGAACTCCGTTTAAAATCTGTGAAAGGATTCTGTTAAATTCAGATGGAGCTATTTTAATACCAAAACTTAACCTATTCATTCGGTACGTATTTCTTTGAGTAGATATTGACTGGATTTTACTACTTTTTTCATCGACTTGTAAGTGAAGATATGCTTTAAATAAATCTAGTTTGCAAAAGTAACGTGAGTTACGTAAACTACTTAGAATATCATCAATTCTTCTGATTGGATGGTTAGCTTGAACTAGTCTTTCATTCACTCCGCACTTGTAATCGACACAAAGTCGAACACTTACATTAGGTTTTGAAATTACAACTAAAGGTGATCCCCAGTCACTGCAATTGACAGGAGTTATGATACCACTTGATTGTAAATCCTCTAGTTCTTTATCGACAAGTTCTCGTAGCGCATGAGGAACATTTCGCTCACGAGTGAAGACAGGCTTAGCTCCTTTTCGAAGTTGAAGAGAAATTGAATACCTGGCACACTACCTACTTTTTCTTCAAAGACATGTGAAAATGTTTTGTAAATGTCATCTGGAGATTTGTTAGATTGGACATTTGAAATTGAACTGGAATTTTTCATCTGATCATATACTTGTTTCAATTCAATGTTAAATTTTCTACCTAGAAGAACGTCGAAACCTAGAGGAACTCTCCTTGTATTGATTTACCATTATATTTGACATTGACTATAACTTTCCCTTTGGGTTTTATGAAATTTCCTGAGTAAGATTTAAAAATCAAACTTGTGTCCTGTAGAGGAACATTTAGATTGAAACGTTGAAAATCATCTTCTGCAAGCAATGAATATTTTACGCCAGAGTCTATTTTAAAATTTCTGTGTCTTTCCATTTAGTGTAACATGAACTAAATACTTATCTATGTTGGATGTAACTTCAAATAATTCAACGACTATACAGTTTTGAATACATGGGTCAACTTTTTTTATGCCAAAGCTTTTGCCTAAGTCAGATTGATTAGATTTAGAATCATCATCGAAAAATTTGCCATTTTGCTTAACCTTTGAAGAAGATATCAAAAACTTGATACACACCTTAGCTACATGCCCATTTTTCTTACACATATTACAAAACAACTTTTTGCAATCAGTTCGACAATCACCTACTTTGTGGTTACCTTTTCCACATCTGATACAAAGATTATCTATAGATTATTATACGAGAGCTTGGAAATCAGGTCGGTTACTTTGGAAACTTAACTTGTGGCTATAATTTTGTTTGAAGGTATTCTTTCTATGATTTGACTTTGATCGACTTCTAGAATAGTGTCTGGAAGAGTTGTAGACTTTGTTAGTATTACTAGTATCGTTGTGTGAAACATTGGATTTATGGAAATTTTACTGATTGTTATTTTGACTTCGAGTGAGCTGTTTGCTCTCTATTTTTGAGGCTTCAAGGACTATGGCTTTGGTTAGAATCATCAAAAGATGATAATTTTGATTGTAAAATATTTTCTCTTAACCAGTTATCTCTCAGACCTCGAATGAATTGAGCTCTTAGAAAAACATCGGCAATTGATAAAGTTTTGTCACATTCACATTTAGTTACAAATTCACAATCTGTTAAATCATGTTGAAGATCAGCTACAAATTCAGATTCTGATTGATTTTCTGTTTGGTAAAGATTTAGGAAATGATGTTGGGAAACTACAACACTTTTCATAAGTGTAAGCATTTGTTTCAAAGATTTTATTAGGTGAATCCGCGTTAACCGGGCGCTATCAACGCCGAACCAAGTTATACGGAACGCTGTCAACTCGCACTCACAGACCAGAGAGGCCGTAATAGTCAGAAGTATTGACTTTGTGCTGGTTCTAGTAGTCATTGTTTATTTCAAAGTGATTATTGTGTACTTCAAAGTTTGTGTACAAAATGTTTGAAACGAGAAAATTCATTTACACTCTCGAATAGCAGCCACCTCTTTATGATGTTAAGTCAAAGGATTATACGGTAGCAATAAATAATTGAAAGCTAAATTCTGGAATGAGGTTGGTGAGACAATGCCCCATCGTCTACCCTTCCTCCTACACAATTCCTCATATGTTTATACTATTTTCAATACACCTAGACAGCCTAACTGAATGGTGTCCATCTTGGAAGTGAGTGACGCCACGTTGACAGAGTCCCACCTTGACGACAAGTTACGACACACTTTCAACGTCATAACTTGGGAATTTAACACCTGGTTTTCAGCGTTATCAACGCGGCCCTAAGAGCGCTCGTATAACATGGCCCTTAAGGCACTTGTAGTAGTGGACAAGAACTACCATAGTTCAGAAAAGGTTGGTTGGATTGGCTCTCTCATATACAGGGTGAGTTTTAAATGTCCCCCCCCTAATTTTTTCCGCATTTTTTAAGATATCGACTCCCAACCACCGCCGAACATCATTGATTAGTTTATACTTTCTTTTGATGAGGTTCACATTTTTGGCCGCCATCTTGGATCCGCCATATTGGAATGAACTTTTATTTTTTAAATGTAAAGGTAAGGTTTTGACCCAACATTTCAAACTATTTTTTTCCGTAGAACACGATGCCGCAATCGGTTTTTAATTATCTGCTTTCGTTCTCGAGATATTAACAATTTTGTAAAACATTTAATTTTCAAAAATCCCTTGTTTTATTAAGTTTTTTTTAAAAATATCGACCCTTTATCATCAGATATCACAGTTTGGCAGTAGCTTATAGATTTTTTTTAAGTTATAAATTTGTACTGCCATCTTCAGTAAATTTTTTTTGATTTCAGTGTATTAACAACTTTTCTCTGCGAAACCGAAGATGACAGTAAACATTTATAACTTAATAAAAATCTATAAGCTACTACCAAACTGTGATATCTGATGATAAAGGGTCGATATTTAAAAAAAAAATTTATAAAACAAGGGATTTTTGAAAATTTTAATTTTTACAAAATTGTTAATATCTCAAGAACGAAAGCAGATAATTAAAAACCGATTGCGGCATCGTGTTCTACGGAAAAAAATAGTTTGAAATGATGGGACACAACCTTACCTTTACATTTAAAAAATAAAAGTTCATTCCAATATGGCGGATCCAAGATGGCGGCCAAAAATGTGAGCCTCATCAAAAGAAAGTATAAACTAATCAATGATGTTCGGCGGTGGTTGGGAGTCGATATCTTGAGAAATGCGGAAAAAATTAGGGGGGGGGGGGGGGACATTTAAAACTCACCCGGTATGTACACCACGATATACAGGGGTGGTGAAAAGTCCCGGAATGGGGTTAATATTTTTTAACCGTTACAGATGGAACTATATAACTTGGTACACTGTTACTGGGCATAAAACACTATTTTACCACAATTTCAATGAGCCGCTACCACTTTGGGGGGACGCCCCACAAGGAATCAGAAGAAAATCTTAAATGAGAGCGTGGGTTGAGTTGTACATCAAATTAAAGGTCTAATTTAGTAGAATACAATGCCGCAAATCCGACTACATAATGGCGACCCTAAACATGTTGAAATAAATCGACATAAAGTTGCTAATATCTCGAAAAGGAAGAGTTTTTAGAACAAATTTCAAGAGACAAAAAGTGTTTATTTCAAAGTGCTTGACCTAAACAATTGCTCCCAAATCGATTTCGTAAATTTTATTTTTTACAAAATTTTCTAAGATGGAGGAGTATACATCTTTAGGTAGTATACTCTTTAAACATCTGTAGTTCTGTTCAAATACCGTAATTAAAATGTTTACTATTCAACTATTATACAAAATCTGAACAGTAAGATTTAAAAAATCTTGTAAAAAACATAAAATACTGAAGGAAAATTTTAACATGGAAATTCTGCCAAATTGGTTATTTTTAGTTTGATAATTTCATCAACCCCCCCAGAAAGTTCCCCTCCCAAAATTATGCCCTGGATCTGCCACTGGTTGTCATAGTTTCATTTAGGCCTACATTTTCTTTGCCATTTACTATCGTTGAAATTGTATTTATGAGCATTTGTTGCTGTATAACCATAGTTTCCATAAACTGCTTAAATTGTTCAGGATCCATCTTGAAATTATGCAAGTTATTTGAATCTACAGGAATTGAATTAGTAAATAGTTTGAATTAGTATTTAAAATTTGTAACTGTTAATATATATTGACCTGAAGGCTTGAAAATGTTGCTAATCTTAGCCTAACTAGCTTAAATCTTCTGGCTTAGTTTGGTTAATTAGGTACATATTACATACCGTATTTACCATGTGATAATTATAATAATCCTTATGTTTCTCCTATTAATTTCTAAATTGATATCCTCGTCGCCAAAACTATTGTGTCTTGAATTAGTTAATTAACTATAACTAGATATTGTTAAACACATTTTTTATTAATAATCTCGGCTATATCGAACAGAACTTGAACATAACAATGTATGTACTAAAACTATTGCTGAATAGTTATTTACATATGACTATTGTCTAGAGAATAAACATATGATATCTACAATAGTTATCATATTCAAACTACAAGAGTTTATTAATAAAATTATACTTACTTAAATTTTTGATTTCAGGAGACTCTTATTACTAATCTTTATATGAAGATTAAAAGCTTGAAGACCCAATTGGAAGATAAGGTAAATTATATTCAAGTTTAATTCCCTTACACACATACAAACATTTTACATACAAAATATACAACTATGCACAAAAATAACAAACACAATTTGTAGTACCTTAAGGAAATAAAAGAACGTTTGGTTAAATGAAAAATGCATTAACTTCTAGAATCACATCATGTTTTTAAAGTTTACTTTTATTTTAAACACCTCTTAATATAAATAAACGTTAAGGGATTTTCCATGGATGTGCCCATTCACACTACAGCTCTAGAAAAGAAAATTTTCCACTTATTAGTTTTAGTGTAGTTTCTGAGGTACCTTTCAAAATGAGACGATATGGGAAACATTATGAGTAATATACCATAAGCGAAATATCGTAAGCAAAATATATTATCATAAGCAAAATATTGTAAACAATTTATCTCAGACACTTATCGTAAGCAATATATGGTAAATGATATATCATATACGATATATTTTTTAACATAGGCCTAAGCTATATCTCAAAGGCGATACATCATAAGGGATATACCTATCACAATTAATATACCATAAGGGATATATCACAAGCAATATATCATAGGGGATATATCGCAAGCAATATATCATAAGGAATATATCACAAACAATATATCATAAGTGATACATCGTAAGCAATATATCGTAAGAAATATATCGCAAACAATATATATCATAAGTGATATATCGTAAGCAATATAACATAAGCTATACATCATAAGTAATATATCATAAACAGTATATCGTAAGTAATACTTATATCATAAGTGATATATATCATGAGCAATATACCATAAGGGATATAACACAAGCAATACACATATCATAAGCGATAAATTATAAGTGATTAACTATAAGCGATAGGCCTATATCATAAGCGATTTATTACAAGCAATGTACGATATATGTTACACAAGTGAAGATACCCGGTACTTCTGACTTGGAGGTAGTTGATAAAAAAGATTCATCACCTCCACGGAACGATTTTTTATCCATTGAGTTTTGTTTATAATAAATAGCTTACATATGTCACATAATGTCTTTAATTTTCTCAGATGTCTTTAAAACTGCCTTGTGGTGACATAGTGTATTACAGAAACGTTTCCTATGCAGAAGATGACAGTTTAAGCAGTGATAGTAAAAATGTATAATTGCATTCGGTTTTGAAGAGGTCAAAATAGGTTCACCCAATAAACATAAAATACAAAACATGCGTTGAATAAACAACAAATACACTGAATATCTTTTCCAAAAATCTTGCAATTTAATTCCAGTCTCTGTACGCCTAAATCTTTAAATCCCACAAATTATGTTCAAACCATTGTAAAGCTACTGTATGTAAAAATTAAATATTTGTATATGGTGCAATTTAAAAATAAGAAATATTCAACAAACCACTTTTGTGTAAAATTAAAGAGCTAGTCAAAATGGAACTATAATAGCGTAATATTAACATAAAAAAATTGTGATTTCAGGAATCTCTAATTTCCAGCCTTCACAAGAAGATAGACAGCGAGATTTCCAAATTGGAAACTGAGGTAATGAAACAAAATTTATGAAAATTCTAAATTTCTGAGCCTATTTATAAAACAAAAAATTTTCAATTCCTCTCGTTTGGAGTATCAAATAAAAAACTTTAAAGAAATGATTTGAAGATTATACTAGGTTTTTCATAAAAAAATATTACAAAAATCAGGGGATTCAAAACTAATAAAAGTGTTTAGGAACATATTATATTCTAAAATTATTTAAATTGTTCGAAGAATTAATTTACATTCTTGATACAGACTTCTGGCACTTAGTAATGCCAATTCATCCTATCCTTTTGGATAAAAATGTTAAACTATTATGGGTCAAGGAATATAGTGGGATTTGAACTGGTCACATTTGCACTGACAAGCTGCTTTTTCACCATTTAGTTTCAATCTACTCTCCATTGACTGGTTTTCCATTGATACTCTACCCTCTTTCCTTCAGTCTCTAAATACTATAACATGGATTTCAGCTGACCAATTTGGTATGAGTAATCATATCTGACAATATGAATATAACTTATATCTGAGTGCTGAATTTAGTAGTAAAAAATGTTCTTTCTTTCAGCCTAGTGATGTGCTTAGTCGACTAAAAAGTGGTTCATTAGTCGACTAATTAAAACCATCTACTAACGGTACCAAAAATAGTTGACTAATTTCTTTAGTATTAAAAGCAATCATATTTTATTATGAAAATCTAATAAAATATTTAATACATTAGAAACAACAGACATTTTAATGCAAATATATAACTGGTTTAGTGAATTAAATTCTCAGTAATTGAATATTTGAATTACAAAATGAATGTGAAAGTGTAAAATAAAGTCCATGAAATCTGATTACCTTAGCAAGTGACTACGGACTAACATAACGGAACGGAATGTTGAAACAGTGAGCAATAGATTTGACTAATATTAGTTGCATAGATCAGAATACTTGGACTAATGAATAACTTGGCGATATTGCGTGACAGTAGCAACTAATGACTAATCAACACCAACAGAGTGAGCAGCAGATTTTGACGAATGTTAGTGGACTAATTAGTTGACTAATTGGGTATGGTTAACGACTAATTATATACTGATGCAAAGTTGTAGATAACTAGCTCAGCCTGCAGGCAAAGGTAGATTTTAAAGTTCCTATTTACTACCATTTACTTTGAATTTCCTATAAGTTAAGAATTAGAAGAATATACTCACCATTTGTGGTTAAAGTTGCAACTATCCAACATAAAGTTTCAGGCAAAACACTTTGGTAATATTTAGAAAACTTACAACAATTTTAAATGGACTCTGTAATGTGTCTACTCTGGGAGAATAATTTCTTGTTTTGTGACATCATTTCAATGTTTCCTTGAAGAAAGCGATGTTCATATTAAACATTTTTTTAGAAACAGCATTGGGTAAATTTAGAATGTTTAAAATAACGGTTAACAGATACTGTGTCTACTAAGAGTGTTTTCATTTTGTTTGTTTTTAAACCCTTATTTTATCTATCTCTTAACACATTTACCAAAATTGTAAAAGTTTTTCGGATGCATAGACTACTGTCACACATATGGGACAGCCGGTTTCTATCCACAGACTGATGCCGCAAATGTGCGACGCCTGGTCTAATTGAAGTAGACTGACGTCGCATATTTGTGGCAGTATTATTTTGTTATTTAATAACTAATTTTGAAGTACATTTTAAATATCTGATTTATTGAGGTATCAGTATGTAGGAAGCTCTGCCGCTCATAGCAGCAGCAACTTTGGTCAGCAACTTTGAAGTTTTTAAAAGCTAGAAATTTTATAATGTGGATTCAGCTACGTGAAGTTTTTAAGAAAATTACCACCTTCTCGCGCAACAACTCCTGGCGATTTTTCCACCTTTTTATTTAGTGGGAACGTAAAGTTCTCAGCAAAATTACCCCCCTTTTTCATGCAACAATTCCTGGCGGTTTTTCCACCTTTTTATTTAGTGGGAACGTAAAGTTCTCAGTAAAATTACCCCCCTTTCTCATGCAAAAATTCCTGGCTGTTTTTCCGTCTATTTATTTAATGGGAACATGAAGACGTGAAGTTCTCAGGAAAATTATCCCCTTTTCTTGCACAACAATTCCTGGTGGTTTTTCCGCCTTTTTATTTAGTGGGAACGTGAAGACATAAAGTTCTCAGGAAAATTACCCCCTTTCTCAAGCACCAATTCCTGGTGGGTTTCCTGACTTTTTATTTATTGGGAACGTGAAGACGTGAAGTTCTCAGGTAAACTTTCCCTCTTTCTCAGATAACAATTCCTGGGAAAGCTGTTTTTCTACCTTTAAAAATGCTGAAAACAGTACAAAAAAACAAAAACAAATAGGTATTGCTTGACATATGGTTTAGGTTATTAAAAGTCTAGTAACTTAGGGAATTTCCTACTAAAAATGCTAAATTTGTTAATATTCTTCTTTTTGGTTCTGATTAAGGTTTTTCTAGTTTGTACTTGTTACAAAAAGAAACTTTTGTGGTCAAAATTTTTAATTTGCAGTTTTAGGTATTCTTTTAGGTATACATATATCTAAAAATAACTGTTATATATAAAACTTGATATATCTCAGATTCTATTGGCTAGAACTTCATGTTCAAAGTGTCATTTTGTAGGGTTTTTAGTCTTCTAAAAAGTTAGGTAAAATTAGATTTGTATCTATTTAGAAAAAAAGTTATAAGGAAAAAAAGAAAATTTTTTTTAAAATATTGTTTATTAAATTTTTTTTTTTTTAATTCAATTTCTAGTTGTGTTACAGGCATAATTTTACCTAACTTTTTAGATATACTAATAAGGAATATTGGGTAAAAATTTCAACCTTTTACTACAAGTACTTTATGAGATATATCAATTTTAGTGTTGAAAAACACGGAAAAACCAAACTTGCGGGAATCGTGCATTGAAAGTAAGCATGTTTTTTGTCGCTATGGATACTAGTTTCATGTAAATGTAACTACAGTAAAAAGCCTAAACCATAACAGGACTTACCAACAAAATATTAGGCAGCTGTAGCTTTATTTTGATGCATAATGGTCCACAATAATTATTGGTAACATAAATTACAACACGCACAAAAAGTATTTGATTTTATTGAAAAACTGAGAAAAAATCACTAGCCTACTGTACAACACTGAAGTCAATGTCCTAAAAGCTTCCAGCACCATAAGTTAGTCCTTCTTTCTGCTTTTTTCTTTCTTCCTCCATCATTTGAGCCTGTCTGAGTTTTTTTCTATACTCCATAAACTTTAAATTTTTACGGACTTTTGCAAGCCGTAGTCGCTTTCTGTCAAATCGTTTGGCTACTTTCAATGTTGAACAGCCAGGACTTACTCCACTTGAGATCTGAAAGCTGCTTACTGATTTGTTTACACCAGTATTGTACTGGCAAATAGCTTCACTTACACATATCTCAAGTCTTTGCCTCGTTGCGTAGGTCACTTTAGGGCATTTTGACCAAATTACGCCATGCAGTAATTTATTAGCGTTTTGTGTCTTTCCTGACACACACCTTTCCAACAGAGCATCTGAGGCCAGTCTTTGTGTACAAAGGCGTGATCTTTGCAGCTACATGCTCGGTTATAGGAGTTTTGATCCTATCCCGGTGAGGCTCGGGTTTTTCGCCATTTGTGATAGCTCGGTTGTAAAAACACCAAGAATCTTTCTTTTTAGGACAAATGTTGTGTTGAGGATGCTCATCAGTGGATTTGTAATGTGAAAGAGTGGCAAATATGGCTTTTTTCATCTTATTTACATCCCCCAGATTATTTTCGATAGCATTTCTGTAGTAAACTGTCAGCTTATCGATGGTCGACCCTTTTAGGCTTCCGTACTTTTTCCCTCCGAGGGGCTCGCCTGTTCCTGTGTTGTCTGTGACAATTTTTCTCAGCCCTGTAACTAACCTTTTGGCAACATGGTTTAGACTTTCCACCTTTTCAATAGTTTTGCCATCATAAAGATTCATTTCACTCAGGTGAAGAAAAGTTTTCGAGTGTTATGTTTTGCAGGAATATGTTTTAGTATTTTAGTTATTAGAAATAGTATTTCGAATGTTAAGGTTTTGACCAGTAAGACGGACAAGGAAGTACGGTATA
>JAGFPH010016988.1:0-13668 GCA_018207615.1 Philaenus spumarius
TAAACCGAATATTATCCGATAAACCATTCCGATAACCACAACTTGGGTTTGAAAGATGTTTTAGCAAATAAAGTCTGCTGGTGATGTTAATCGCTCGAAGATTGCAGAACATGTAATAGCAAACAACCATGCTATTAGTTGGAACAAGGGGTCTATTTTACTTAAAGAAAATAATTGGACAAAAAGGGTATTTAAAGAAACAACGATTATGTCTGTAAGGAAAAACTGTATTTCTCAGCCTAGTTCAACTATTAGTGCGGTGCCTGCGGTGTATTTATCCTTAATTAAAAATGAAGTAAATACACTTTTGGACAGTCCTATTAAGGAAATTGATAACGTAAACCTGATGGGGGTTGTTCCACGCAATGACCATCAATCAAGCCCTCAGTTAACCAGTGTTAGGTGCTCTGAGAGGCTTAGGCGTAGGACTTTTTTGTGTTTATTCACCTACAGCGCGAAGTGTTTATATATTCTTCGTGAAACGTCGTGTGTAATTTTAAAATATCGTCCATGGTACTGTGTGTGTGTTTTTGTGTTTGTGGAATGTATTACTAATATTATTTTTAAATTTGGACTACGGCTTGTGGACAACGTATTTTTTAATCTTAAGGTGGGTGAAATCCATTATATATTTTTAAATACCTCTATTAGTGTTAATTAATTTGATGCATTACAATAATACAGAATAGCCTACCACCCTCGACTATGGACGCTATTTTACTATTTTGTTCGATAGTTCATATACATTGAAACAGAAAAAATGAAGCTGGCTAGAAAAATGTAGTCTTAACATTATTATTATTATTTAAAATGTTGAAATAGCCGCTATTTTGAAACGGATTGTTAAAACAAGTTGATTATTTTTTCAAACTAGGCCTAGTTATTTTCATTAATGAGTGACGAGCAAAATTTTAACTTAATTGGTGAAGTCATTCTACAGATATACATTATTTAGTATAAAATCCAAATGTCCTATAGCTGATGAAAGAAGCGTTTCTAGACATATGTTTATAGGTAGTTCTCTTTATTTTGACCCTTATGACTCCCTGGGTTTGTAATCATATTTTGATTAATTTAGTTTTTGTTCCACTCTGTTGCTTATGTTTTGAGAATATAAGTTTTTTGATGAGGTTTTTGATTATTAATGATTAAATGTAAAATGTTGCAATGTTGGTTGTTATTAGTACTAAGCCTAGGGCAAAGCCTAAAGGTATAACCAGTGCTTGATTTGTGACGGTAGGGTATGCCATAGCTTTTTTTAGAGTAATCAAAAGCTTTTGATAAAGTATGTCACAAAGACTTGCTTTACAAACTAGCCCGCAGCCCAGTTCCTCCATGCTACACTAACAATTTTCCAGTCATTCCTAAAATATCACTGCGATTTTTTGCTGATGACGCTATGTTCTACTACAGCTCTCTGAACCTGGAATATGGTTCGTCGGTCATTCAACAACAGTTGGATGCCCTACAGCCAAGGGTCAGGATGTGGAGAACTGCAGTGAACACCGACAAAACACAAGCCATCCAATTTTCCCCACTACTTAGATTTCTTAAAGTCCAAATTTAACTCTTAAGAAATCACCCATAGCATGGACCCGTCAAGTCAGGTACCTTGGAATCACGCTTGACTCGTCAAGCAAACTCTGTCAAGGGTTAAATCTGTCCATGGCAGACTTCTTCCAGTCATAAATGCCAAGAGCTCATAAAGTGGTCATAAATGTCGGACCACTTTGTATCAGATTGTCCATGTACAAAACACACATCAGACCAGTACTCATGTACGCTGCTCCAGCTTGATATTCTCTACTATCTGTTTCTTGGAAGAAAAAGTTGGACTCCTCCCAGAACAAAACTCTCTGTTGGATCACCAACTCCCCATGGTACGTATCGAATGTAACCATCTTTCAAGGGCACAAGATCCCCACACTCGAGGAATTCATCCTAAAATTAACTAATACAGTCAGACACAGAGCCGAAGTTTCTCGATACACACACATCCAACAAATTATCACTGATCCTGCACCTCCGCAGGACAGAAGAAAACATCCCTTATGTCTGGTTTATAAACCACCATAAGTATCCAAAAACCCAAGCTCAATTCCTAAACACCATACACTTTCGTAGCCATAGATTCGCCACCTCGTTGTCACACAAAATTTGTTCAAAATTTAGTCAATATAACGTTCAATAAAGTCATTCTTGAGTTTCAGACAAGCAGCCATTGTTTCAAAACAGATGCTGTCTTCAACCGAGACTACGGTCTTTATAATTTACCAGTAAAACGATGGACTGTTGCGGCAGGTGAAGTGTTGTTAAACTAGATGTACTTGGTGCGCGACTAGATTGTACTTTAGGTGGCCAGTTGACTATCTTTCCCCAGAGAAGACAGAGTTATATAGAGTGGCTTTCCCTATATTTTCCCAAAACTCAGAAAGACCGCTGCTCTTGACTCGTGCGAGCAATCTACACCTCTTAACATTTATATTTCTAAACATCGTTAAAAAATTATGAAACTTCACAGTTAGAAGGACCAAACCTAGCTGAAGGCAACAGTATGCTTTAAATGTACACAACTTAACATTGAACGAGGAAAATGTTTTCCTGAAACATAAATTTAATTAAAAAACAAACGAACATTAAATTTTCGACATGCGAGGGAAGTTTTGTTATTTGGTCAGAGAAAAAATTATCTGCTGAGATATGTTGCAAAAGAGTTTATTGTTTCATATCTGAAAGCCATTTTCACCTACCGTTAGTACTTACTTAGCAATCGTCGATTATTTTAAAGCATTTTAACTGAGTTTAAAGGCCGCGCTATAGCTGGCTCATCGCGCAGTTTAGCCTACTATTATTGTACAGGATGATTTTGATTGTTATGTCATTATTGTGTCTTGCATTGGTTAATTAACTATAACAAGATATTGTTATAACACACATTTTATTAATCTACGCTGTATCGAACAGAACTTGAACTTAACAATGTACTAAAACTATTGCTGAATAGTTATTTACATATGACTATTGTCTAGAGTATAAACATACGATGCAATAAACATATGATATCTGCAATGTTCTTCCCCACTTAAATTCAAAAGTTTGTTGAAAACAAAATTAGGATACATAGAAGAAAATAAGAACTTTATATAACATAGTCTTTAAACCGTTCTGGTTGTTTCCTCATTCTCTCCGAACATCTTGGGTTTTGGTTGGGATTGATCTCTTGAGGTGGTAGAACTTGATTTTGTAGTAATGGAACGTCTTCATTTATAGTTAGAGGAAGTTGTGGAACATCAAAACACTGTGTAGGGCCAAAAATAACAGACTTCTTATTTTCCTTGCTGACTAGTGTTGAGTAGAGTTGGTAAATATGTCTTTTTATTATTCTTCCACTGTCCAAAAGTATCAAATAGCGTAGTTTACCAGTTTTCTTGTATACTTCACCAAACTCCCAAACATTTTTGTTATTTTTGAAGAGTCGAACTTGTACTCTCTCCTTTACATTCAAGCTTCTTGTAGACTTGATATGACTACTTGAAGGTTTCGGATTGTTTGAGAAGATAGCATTCAAGCGAATTCTGAATTTTCTATTAAAATAAAGTTTTGCAAGTGATTTTTCAGATGCAAGAGAGGTAGCTCGATATCGAAACAATATCTTTCTTAATTTTTTTAATTGGAATGTGTTCATTAGAGGTAGCTAGAAGTTTGTGTTTGAGGGTTTGAACATTTCTCTCTGCCAAACCGTTTGTTGCCGGTTGACCCGGAGCAATGAATTTTGAAAAAGTTCCGCTGTTTTTGCAATATGTTTGAAATTATTCACTTTGTATTTGTCTTGTTACCATTTGTCTCGTATAACCATGAAAAGCAAAAATATCTTCTAGTAGATTGATAGTCTTGAAGGAATCAGGAATTTCTTTTGATATTCTTACTTACGCCCACTTTGATTTTGCAGATTAAGAAGTAGGTATTGTCAACTGGACCTGCGTAATCAATATGCACTCTGTCCCAATTACTTTCAGGCGTCTCCCAAAAGTGAACTTGTTTTGGAGGGTTGGACTTTGTTAAACGCATTGTTCACAGCTTCGTACAATTAGTTTAATATCGGTGATCTATGCCAGGCCAGTACACATACCGTCGTGACAATTGCTTCATTTTTGTCATTCCTAAATGTGTTTCATGTAGTTCTTCAAGTATTTTTGATCTTAGACTGCTTGGAATGAATATTCTCTCCCCTCTAAAAATTATTCCATCTATGAGGGTGAATTCAGAGTCTTCTCCTTTACTTTGGAGTTGTTTGACAATTTTTCTCATTTAAAAATTTTTTTCATCTCAGTCTTGATAGTTTAAAAGGTTATTTCTTCATTTGAAATGTTAAATATTTTGTCAAAATATATTTGGTTCACTTCATCTGCGATCAATTGGTCAGTTGAAGTTTGAAGCTTTTTGATTGAAGTTCTTGATAAGCAGTCAACATTTTTGTTTTCCTTTCTTGAACTTGACAGAATAATTAAAACCAGATAGAAATGTTGCGTACATCTCAAAAGACGAGCAGATGTCATTTGTGGAAGCACTTTGTTCTGATGGAGAATTCTTGATAGTGGTTGATTGTCTGTGGTGAGGCTGAAATGTTTACCAAATAGATAGTAATAGAAGTGATTTACCCCAAATATGACGGCTAAAGCTTCACGGTCCAACTGACTAGTTCATTTCCGCTTGAGTAAGTGATCTTGAGGCGTAGGTAATCACTCTTTCTTTACCAGTATCGTTCAATCAGTGGCTTCTTACTTCACCAGGGTTAGTTGATCGAGGCATGTTTAAGATTGCATCAGTCTTGGTTGGAGATTTTCTTATTTTGTTGTATTCAATTATATGTCCAAGGTATTCAATTGATTCAGAGAATAAAGAACATTTTTGTTTGTTAACATGTAGATCATAATCTATTAGCCTTTGAAGCCAAAGTTTAAGGTTTGAAGTGCATTCATCAAGTGTACATCCATGTACAATGATGTCATCGAAGTATGCTTCTGTCTTGGGAACTCCTCTTAAAATCTGTGAAAGGATTCTGTTAAATTCAGATGGAGCTGTTTTAATACCAAAACTTAACCTATTCATTCGGTACGTACCTCTATGAGTTATATTGTCTGGATTTTACTACTTTCTTCATCGACTTGTAAGTGAAGATATGCTTTAAATAAATCGAGTTTGCAAAAGTAACGCGAGTTACGTAAACTACTTAGAACATCATCAATTCTTCTGATTGGATGGTTAGCTTGAACTAGTCTTTCATTCACTCCGCACTTGTAATCGACACAAAGTTGAACACTTCCATTAGGTTTTGGAATTACAAATAAAGGTGATCCCCAGTCACTGCAATTGACAGGAGTTATGCTACCACTTGATTGTAAATCCTCTATTTCATCCTACATTTCGCTCACGAGTGAAGACAGGCTTTTAGCTCCTTTTCGAAGTTGAAGAGAAATTTTAATACCTGGCACACTACCTACTGTTTCTTCAAAGACATGTGAAAATGTTTTGTAAATGTCATCTGGAGATTTGCTAGATTTTACATTTGAAATTGTACTGGAAGTTTTCATTTGATCATAGACTTGTTTCAATTCAATGTTTAATCCTTTTATCCATTTTCTACCTAGAAGAGTGTTGAAACCTGGAGGAACTATATGTAACTCTTCTTGTATTGATTTACCATTATATTTGACATTGACTATTACTTTCCCTTTGGGTTTTATGAAATTTCCTGAGTAAGATTTAAAAATCAAACTTGTGCCCTGTAGAGGAACATTTAGATTGAGACGTTGAAAATCATTTTCTGCAAGCAATGAATATTTTGTGCCAGAGTCTATTTGAAATTTATGTATCTTTCCATTTAGTGTAACATGAACTAAATACTTATCTATGTCGGATGTAACTTCAAATAATTCAACGACTTTACAGTTTTGAATACGTGGGTCAACTTTCTTTATGCCAAAGCTTTTGCCTAAGTCAGATCTGATTAGATTTAGAATCATCATCGAAAAAATGGCTATTTTGCTTAACCTTTGAAGAAAATATCAAACACACCTTAGCTACATGCCCATTTTTCTTACACATATTACAAGACAACTTTTTGCGATCAGTTTGTCAATCACCTACTTTGAGGTTACCTTTTCCACATCTGATACAAAGATTATCTATATTGAGAGCTTAGAAGTCAGGCCGGTTACTTTGAGAACTTGACTTGTGGCTATAATTTTGTTTGAAGGTATTCTTTCTCTGATTTGACTTTGATCGACTTCTAGAATAGTGTTTCAGTTTGGAAGAGTTGTAGACTTTGTTAGTATTACTAGTATCGTTGTGTGAAACATTGGATTTATGGAAACTTGACTGATTGTTATTTTGACTTTGAGTGTGCTGTTTGCTCTTTATTTTTTAGGCTTCAAGGGCTATGGCTTTGATTAGAATTTATCGTCAAAAGATGACAATTTTTATTGTAAAATATTTTCTCTTAACCGGTCATCTCTCAGACCTCGAATGAATTGAGCTTTTAGAAAAACATCAGCAATTGATGAAGTTAAGTCACATTCACATTTAGTTACAAATTCACAATCTGTTAAATCACGTTGAAGATCAGCTACAAATTCAGATACTGATTGATTTTCTGATTGGCAAATATTTAGGAAATAATGTTTTGAAACTACAACACTTTTCATAGGTGTAAGCATTTGTTTGAAAGATTTTATTTATTAGCTCTTCATAGCTGAATTATTTAGGCTACTGGTTTTTCTGGGCTTAAAAATGAAGCTAGGCTATTGTAATGGACAGATCCAATTGAAACACACAAAAGTTGAGCTTGTTTTTCTTTGTCAATTACATTTTTCATTGAACAATAATTTTAAAAACGTTCTTCATAGTTTAGAAATTTTTCCTTTTTAGAATAAAAGTTTTCAAATGGTATTCCTTTAGAAGTTGACTTAGTTTCATTTAGGCCTACATTTTATTTGCCATTTACTATCGTTGAAATTGTATTTATGAGCATTGGTTGCTGTACAACCATAGTTTCCATAATCTGTTTAAATTGTTCAGGATCTATCTTGAAATTATGCAAGTCATTTTAATCTACAGGAATTGAATTAGTAAATAGTTTGAATTAGTATTTAAAATTTGTAACTTTTAATATGGTTTGACCTGAAGGCTTGAAAATGTTGCTAATCTTAGCCTAACTAGCTTAAATCTACTGGCATAGTTTGGTCAATTACATATTACATATTTACCAGTTGATAATTATAATATTCTTCATGTTTCTCCTATTCATTTCTAAATTGATAGCCTTGTCGCCAAAACTATTGTGTCTTGAATTGGTTAATTAACTATAACAAGATATTGTTATAACACACTTTTTATCAATCTCGGCTATATCGAACAGAACTTGAACATAACAATGTACTAAAACTATTGCTGAATAGTTATTTACATATGATTATTGTCTAGAGCAGGGGTTCTCAAACTGTGGTACTCAAACTGGCAGGTTAGGGGTGGAATCAGCGAACCTAGTCGGCGATATTGTAGCGTCTGATTGAATTGAATATTTCACCCACTAAATACCAACCAATCTCAATAAAACAAAAACCGTTGGAAAGGAAATGTTTTAAACTTTAATTTTTGTAATAATTTTTTTTCTAAAACATATATTTACATATGTAATCATCGTTGTAGTTGTCTATACACGTCTGAATCCATGCGACAATCAAAGATAAATGGCGCATATAACCCCTCCTTTCTATTGCTTGTAATCGCTTCAAAACCTGAGTAATCGAAAAAAGGAACAAACCTTCTTATTCGTCAATATTCTCTCTTTTCGACACCGCCTTCTAAATTATAGACACGCCCATAGTTTTCAATCACAACTAACAAACTACCCTCTATGGGAAAGAGGGTTTTCGAGCTTAACATATCTAAAAAGTAAGTACAGAAACAAGCTTAATGTTGAGGACGATTTAAGGTAGTACTTAACAACACTTAAGCAGAAAATTGAGGAACTATGTAAAAAGAAGCAAACTCATCCTTCTCATTAATTTTTTTGTAATGCGCTTCAAATATATTTCCAAATTTATTGTGTTTTTGATGTAAAAAGTGTTTTTAATTTAACCCCCCCCCCTTAACAAGGGGGTACGCAAAATTTTAATTTTTCATTAAGGTGTACAGTCTTTGTAAAAGATTGAGAACCCCTGGTCCAGAGTATAAACATATGATATCTACAATAGTTATGTAGAGTTTTTTAAAAATTATTTTTGATTTTTTAATTATATTTTTCCCGCAGTGAGTGAAGTAGACTGGAAGAATAGCGCGCGGCACTGGCTAAGGTCATGCCGAGTAGCCCCCTTCTCGAGCGCCCAACCGGCCTCACTTGCGAGCCCCAGTGTCCACTCTATATAACTCTGTCCTCTCTGGCTTTCCCTAAACTCCCCGAACCCCTTATAAGTTGCAAGGTAAAACAGTTAGGGTTTAATCATTTTTTGAATCTTTAAGTACATATGTTCAAATTGACATGTGTTCAGCTTAACTACCTTTTTGTCACAAATAGTGATTTCAGAAAAAATGTAAATAAAAAAAATTAAATAAAACATGTAATAAAAGATTGTTGGTAAACATGTGTATTTTTTTTTTCAGTCTAAACTTTGTATTTAATTTTTCAAATTATATTAAAAAAATTTCAAATGAAATCGAGTTCACTTTTTTAAACTTAATGGTACCATAGTAGGCCTACATTTATATTTTGGAAAATCTTATCTTAGTAATCCCAATTAATTTGAAATTTTAATCAAAATTGGATTGTTGAGGTAAGATTTTCCATAGTTTATGGGTACTTTTTAAGTGGTCAGAAAAGCTTTTAAATAATGTTTAAAGAAGTCTATATTTCTAAGTTTGTCCACACCCCTTCCCCAACCCTGTAGTTTACAGTACCGGAACCTGTTTTTTTACAAATCAAGCACTGGGTATAAAATACGTTTTTCTTCTCTGTAACTCAAGATAATAAATAATAATATAAAAACGTACGCTATTTAGAGTAGGCCTATTCTGTGCCTTTAATATTTTTAAAAACTACGCTTATCCACAACTCTCTCCACATACATATTTTATTATTCACTTTTTAATGAAAGAGGATGAATAAACAAAATCAAAATTAAGGTAATAAATAATATTAATTGTATAATTTAAATCTAATTATTAAATTTATGAAATTTCAAAGCAGTTTTAATATAGGTTAAACCAGCTTAACTTAGGCCTACTGTCAATATTATGAGCAACATTTGTAATCAATGCCCCTAAGATTTGCTATAACTAGAAGGTATTTTATTTTTTTAACCTAAATATTTAAAAAATGACATGCATAAAAAAAGGTCCAGTCTATTAGTTCTTGTATAAATGTGTTACATTTTAAAATTAATTGTAATAGTTTATAAATAAATACCGTATGACAATGTAATTAGAAAAATGATTTCCTAATAAGCGATTTTCAAATGTATTTTTTCAGATCATCATATCAGGGAATGGGGACTTTGTCGGGATGGCAAGACAATTGCCGATTTGGTGAGGGATTTACAGGGACGCCGTTTGTCTATGAAAACTATTGTTCTTGTTGGAACCAACGACGTATTAAAAATAGCTTCACCTCCAACAAGGAAAATGGTAAGAATTGAATGTACCCTACTTTATGGGAGATAGAAAAAACATGTACTATATTTTATTAATATGTTCTGTATACAAATCTTATTAAACATAATTTTAAAGCACTTCCTAATTTTAGGTTCGGCAAACACGACTCTGCCTACATAAACTTAATTGTTTAGTCAATGTTTTGACAAGGAAGTGTGCGAAGGTTATTATATGCACACTTCCTCCAATACCAAAGTTGGCGGATGATCCATCTTTAGAAATACGCGAGCGATACGAGTTTGCTCGAAACAAGATTAACACTAGGATCTGTTCGTACAGCAAACTAGGTACAGTAACAAGCTTACATTATTTGCTTCATATGATACTTTAATCTAATGTTACTTTAATAAAATATTTTGATTGTGTTACTGCTAGCAACATGAAGTCCACGTAGTAAATCTTATCAACAATACATTGTTCTTCATAGTTTATTCAGGCACTATCCCTTAATATGTACCAATGTTGAATTTTACATGCATGTTTATATTTATAATAATTACCAAGGATTTAGGTATTTATTAATGTATATACAGTATATAAAAATAAATGTTTATTTCTTTATCCTCTATAGACTCAAAAACTATTCCACCAATTTTACTAAAAATTTCACAGTTTATCTATACGAATGCCAGTAGTGTTTACAGGTTACATTTACTACAGTCTAAGGGGTTAACACGGGTTTCCTACCCCTATACAATAACTATGTATTTAACTAACTACATATAACTATAAAGCTAAAATTGGGTAATATTATTCTTCAGTTATATAAATATTCATTTGCAATTCTATTACTTAAGCCAAAGGAATTATATTATACTTATTATTATTATATTTTTGTCTACTGGTATTATATAAATTACTAGGGGAGACCCCTGCGTGCTCCGCATGCCAACCCCCAATGGAATCTTTTAAAAACATGTGTTATGTTTTATTTATAATAACAGTGTAGGATTAATAATAACCTCAAAACTAAGATGGTAAATAATGATAAATGCTCAAATCAAATTATTTCTTATATTTATTTGATAACAGCAGTTATAATAATGGTTAAAAGAACCAGCAAGGCTCAGGTCCACACTTTAAAACCCTAACCTAAAAGCTAGAAATACAAAAATAATTGCTTCAAATTTTGAAATCAGCTGTTAATGGAAATATTGGATCAAACAGCTATATTATCTGTTATTTTATTCAATTGGTTGCTGCGGTAATAAATGTAAATACATGTGATGGTTTATCATTCTAGGCCTAACATAAGAATTTTTTCCAACTAAATTTACAAATACTGAAATAAAAAAAGTTTTTTATCGAAATGAATAGGCTATGTTACTCAGGGATTGTGTAGCTTTTTATTAGTAAAATTATTTTTTAAATCGTTTCAGTAGTGCTAGAGATTACCCCCTACATACAAACTAAAAAACAAACTTTACCTCTTTATAATATTAGTATAGACACTAGGGGAGACCCCTGCGTTCTCCGCACGCCAACCCCCGATGGAACGTTCTAAAAAGATATGTTATGTTTTATCTAACCTGAGCCTTGCTGGTTTTTTTGAACATTATTAACTGCTGTTATAAAATATAAGAAATAATTTGGTTTGAACATTTAACATTATTTATCATCTTAGTTTTGAAATTATTATTAATACTACACCTTTATTATAAATAAAACATGTTTTTAGAAGGTTCCATTGGGGGTTGGCGTGCGGAGCACGCAGGGGTCTCTACTATTTTATAATAAAGGTGTAGGATTATTTAATAACCTCAAAATTAAATGATAAACAATGTTAAATGTTCAAATCAAATTATTTCGTATATTTTATAACATCAGTTATAATAAAAGTTAAAAGAACCAGTAAGGCTTAAGCCGCTATTAGCCGTGGGACAACCAGTTGTACAACTGTTGTACCACCGGTTGACGATGGAGTGGCGGGGCATTGAATCAAATGGGAGCTATTAGCCGTGAAAGATCGGTTGTATAACTAAAAAAGTTGTACAGCTAGTTGACGGCCGGTGTCCGGACCCTGCAACAGCCCTGTCAACCGTTTGTGTCTCACCATGGTCGGGGGGGCATTGCAGTATATGTAGCCTATTAGCCAGACACAACCAGTGCCGGCACTGTTGTACAACTTTGGCGACGCGCGCATGCTTTTTGGGCTAAACCAAATTGTCAACAAACATTTGTCATTTCAGTCAGTTATTATTAGCGAATTTCCATAGGAAAAATGAGCTATTGCAGTTGCCCTTATGGTAAGACCCAAGGTCGGGAGTAGCAAATGAGCAGCGATCATGGCCCCCAGAACACGTTTTGGGGTGTCATTAAAAATCATATATATATATCTGTATATATTTATGTATATATGTGTGCGCACTCTAACGGGCGCATTTTACGTCCGATTTGGACCAAATTTGGTACACACATAGGGTTTCTAAGTCGCTTGAACTGGTAGGTTAGATAAAAAAAGTGAACGGAAGTAGACCACATTTTGCCCAGAAGTAAATTTATGTATATACGTGTGCGCACTCTAACGGACGAATTTTACGTCCGATTTGGTCCAAATTTGGTACACAGGTTGGTTTTCTAAGACGCTTAGACGAGTTCGTTAGCTAAAAAAAATTGACCGGAACTAGACCAAATTTTTGACCGGAAGTAACTTTATGTATAAGTGTGCGCACTCTAACGGTCGCATTTAACATCCGATTTGGTCCAAATTTGGTACACAGGTTTATTTTCTAAGTCGCTTGGACGAGTTCGTTAGCCAAAAAAATTTACAGGAAGTAGATCAAATTTGAGACCGGAAGTAACATGTATATGTGTGCGCACTCTAACGGACGCATTTTATGTCCGATTTGGTAGAAATTTGGTACGCAGGTTGGATTTCTAAGTTGCTTGGACGAGTTCGTTAGCCAAAAAAATTTACCGGAAGTAGACCAAATTTTTGACCGAAAGTAACAATTTTATGAGATTTTTCGTACTAGAATAAATTTTTTTGAAGTTTTTTTAAAAAAAATATACATATGAAATAATTGTGCACATTTTTTTACGTGACCTTATAGCCCATCTGGTTCCCCCAAAAAAACGTAAAATACCGTAAAAGTACCTGAATTAAATCTACGGCTTTTACCGTGGTGATCGATGGAAATATATTTGGTACATGCTGGCAGCACCTTCGTGAGTAGATAAATTTCCCAAATAGTTGATTGAAACCCAAAAACATATTTAAATTTAATTTTGGTAATTCGCTCAACTCACGTCAGCGGTTCAGCTGCGTGGTCGAATTATTTGTAAGTGTAGTTGTGTGTTCTCGCAGCTAGTAGTTTTATTATTTATGTTAGTTATTTATAGTGATTAAAAAATTTACTTTTATCAACACAAAGGTCATCAAATATTGTATAATATAGTCCTTTGATAAGCCTAGACACTAACATAGGATGTTTCCGAAACCTTCTCACTCTTCTCCTTTTCTTTTTCATTAAAAGGACAAGAAGCAGGAGCTGTGTACTACTCAACGCCATATTTTTGATTGAGACGATTCCGAATTAAATATGCCTGTTGAGTTGTACAACTGTTTCAGGGAACTTAAAGTTTGCTAGTAAACTAGTAGTCACACTGTTGTACAACAGTTGTACAACTGGTTGTCCACGGCTAATAGCGGCCTTAGATGTAAGCCTACACTTAATCAAAACCCTTACCAAAAAGTTATTATCAATTACCGTATATTATCAATAAATAGGCCTACTATAATATGTCTTATATAACATAGTTTTTTCTTAATTTTAAATTCTTTAAAGCAAGTTTTTATTGGTTTGTGTGTGTTGAAACACGCGTTGGTTGAGCCTAGGCCTAACTTAAAATATTATTTTGTACTAAAAGCTGGACATCTGAATCAACTGTTTTATCTGTTATTTTAATCAATTGGTTGCTATGGTAATGAATGTAAATACATTAAAGAAGTTGTTTTTT
>JAGFPH010016989.1:2581-18391 GCA_018207615.1 Philaenus spumarius
GGGGTGGGGGCCAGGTGGGGGCGGGGGTGGGGCGGGGCCAGGTGGGGCCTGTGACGTCACTTCCGGCGCCCAAGTGCCCCGGTCTCTACTCACGGCTTTCAGTTTGTAAGAAATGTCATGTTGTGTTGGAGACTGTTTACCAAATTATCCATGTTGATTTAAAACTCCATCCGTACAAGTAGAATATCGTGCTAAGGAGAACGACCAACAGTTAGGATCAAAATACTGTAAAAAATTACGGAAAACATAAGCGAGCACAATCAATTTCTAGTCAAGCTATGTGTGTCACGTGAGAACCTTTTACACATTCACAGGCTTCGTGAAACAGTATAACTATCATTCATGGGCAAACAAACACAATTACGTTTGTTTAAGTTTAAGATCGCCCATTTTACGGAAGCACGGGGTCTACTTATTTTCAATTTCACAAACGGAGCTATTTCATCTTATTTTTTACTTTCCTTACCCTATACTAGGTAAGGTAAGTATTGCGATCGACCCAAAAATTCGATGTCGAGTTTTCATAATATCTTTACGTTTCAAGGCCCCCTGAGTCCAAAAAATGCATTTTTGGCAATTGGTCTGTCTGTGTGTCTGTGTGTCAGGGTGTGTGTGTGTGTGTCCGGGTGCACAGGGCAAACGGCTGGACGGATAGAACTGAAATTTACAGGATATCTTCAAACATGTAAACAATTAAACCCATGTAAATTTGAAGCAAATCGGAGGTGGTGTCTTACCGTGGGAGCAGTTTTTAGCACATTTTTGGTATTTACTCCAAATTCCCTCTAACGATTTTGATTAAACTTTGCTAACATACTCTACTCCGACCCCCTTAACACCCTATGTACGCGAAAGACCATTAAAAATTCGTTGAAAAAAGTTATTACAAAAACCAAGTTATTTTGTTTTTATCTCTGAAATGGCTGGTCCTATCGACTTGAAAATGGCCTCATTCGATTCAGCGTCCAAAATAATGTCAAAAACGATACCCCACTCAACTTTTTCCATTTTTTCAAAAATTGCCCCCAAAAAGGGCGTTTTTGGGGGTAAAAATGTATTTTTTTAAACTAGCCGTATTTGGTATCAAATTTGACATTTTGTGAGGTTAGAAATCGAAAAAGACCAAAATCAGGTCCGTGGGATTAACCGTTTTGAAGTTAGTACCGCTTTCTTCGAAACGGATACTCCTATTAACTCGAAAATGGTATCATCAATCTCTCGCTCGAGAAATTTGATAATTGATACAGCATCTATTTTGGTAAGGAAAGTTGTGTGATGTGCACACCAGATGTTTTTTAAACATAGAGAGGAGTATATTACTATTCCGGATGAGAGTGTTGAGATTTTGAATTGTATTCTTTTACGTGAATGAAAGACTATGCCACAACTTCTTTTGAACAGGATGGAGTGACGGTGCACAATGCAAAGCAATCAATAGCAGCTGTACGATATTCTGCTACATTCTCTTTTATATTATTCTGCGATATTATACCAATTTCCAAGATTTACATATGTACCAGGCTTACACTATAATCCAAGCAATCTACTGTATTGTTTCACCTACATGGGCATTTCACTGTATAAAACAATGACACAGCCAATCTTTAAACTAGGCTTTATCATTTTACTAAGTTGTGATTCTTTTTTTAATAAATCCATGGTACCATCTATATGTGTTTAAATATTTAACCAAACCTAATTCAATAAAATAGGAATAACGCAAGTTTAATCAAATGTTTGGCTCACGTTTTCCAAGAAATCCAAATTAGTGTTTATTTCTTTCTTTAAAGTAATATTATTTTAAGTTTTTTCTTAATTGTAAAACTTAACCTTCTATGTTTTCAAATATTTTCACTAACGAAAATTTAAGTACTGAACTTAAATAGAAACTATTATATAATAATTATTGTAAACTTAAACAATTATTCAATTAATGAAACAACCATAACTGTAAAGGAAAATAATATTTTCAATAGCACTTTTATTTTTCAAGCAGGAATCTCAACTTTCTGTTTGAACTTATCATTTATTAATGACGGATGTTCAATTTTATTATTGGTTATTCGGACATTTTCCATCATTTGTGTTTTAAAAAATCAATACACAAAGTTTTGGGAGTATAAATCCAATCCCGTTATCAAGTGATTAACAACTAATGGAACATAAACCTAGAGATCTGGGCCTATGTAAAGAAAACCAAATAAAGCTAAAATATACCAATAACCTTAACTAACTACATATTTATGCTTTTCTGTGTTTGTATTATTGTGTGTTTCTTTTTGCTTCTCAGTTTATATCAGTCATGATTATATACTTTTTTTATATATATACTGAATACTAAATCAGTGCCAAGTCATTTTCGAAATTATAATTTTATATAATGCCAGAGTTCTACAGTCCTTATATTTTATAATAAGAAAAGTACATTATACAAGCATTTGAAATACCACCAATTGTATGATTTATACATTTATAAATTTTAATAAAACTATCCAATTAGAAATTTATTTTAAAGTTATAGTTTCCATTTATTATTTTTTTAAACGAACAGTTATGTTTTGGAGTAAGTAAAAAGGAAATGTTTATTCACTGGGTTGTAACGAATAAAATGTTTTATGAACTACCTTTCAAACAAAGTTCCATACAAATTATAAACCCTTATTGAAGTAAACTATTCTATTCAACTCTTATCATGACCTAGTTACATTCTGGTAATATTATATACCTCATGATCATGAATGCAGTTACTCCTGTTTTATATTTTCAATGCAGTATTTTTTAAAATATACAACCAGGCACTCGTGACTTCGCTCGCAAATAATGAAACTATTAAGCCTTACCATTGCATGAAATTAAAAAAAAACGATTTGATATCCAAGTTTCCAGTCGCAAAAACGCATAGTGTGTTTCGTTAAAATCATTCTAATTTCTATTACGTTTTTAAACTCTTACAACTTTCTGCCTTTAACGACTCTCTCTTCCAAGTAGTTATCTTTTTCCCCGCTAAGCGGCGACTCCGTACAGAAACAGGCTTTACGTCAGTTGGCACACTGTGCAGTCTTAGGTTTATCTGAATTCACCAGCTGTTCAAATAACGTGAGTTGAATTTAACCTTGTCATGCAAGGCTTCTAGAAAGGTCGGCCATTAGCCTGTTACGAACTAAACTGTTAAGACGCCGCAATTTTCTAGTTATGTCGTTATATTTTAAATAATTTAGTCGCGATCTTAACGACAGTGCGTCACTAATTAAGATGATTTTGTTTTATGTCCTTTTCTTCTAAATACCAGGTATGTAGAGCAATATTACCAAGTTAAAATGTTTTAGCTTTTCATTTTTGGTTATGACATGTTCTCTTTGTAAGTTTTATAAAGTTAGATTTACATTTAATATTGTAAATAATATTTCAAACTCATAGAGTTTAATTCAAAATCTATGTAATTCAATTTTCCTTAAAAAAAAAAAACAAAACATTAAGTACAGCCTAAATATTAAATCTTATGCATTTACCACACTCTAGCCTATTTTTACCAAAGCCTAGCTTAAACAGTTTATTTTATTCTGTACAAATTTAAAGCAGTGTAACCTATAACATTTATGGACCTTTAAAGAACTATAATTAAATAATTATACCTCCAATATATTTTGTGTTACAAGCTAAGAACATTTTAAAAGTTACGTGTGTTACATGTGGCCTACAAACATGTAGTAACAGTTTAAAGTAACTTGACAAGTTAACTTTGGTTAAGTCTTGTAGTAAAAATTACCATCTTTATTTCAAAATATCTGCTTGTCACCTTGTATCAAAGAATATTATAAAGGCAAACTTTTAACCTAAAAGCCTAAACTTTAAATGCTTGGTTTTAAAGCCTACTTTGATTCTAAAAAGGTGTTATTTTGTTTTATTGCAGTATTCACTGGTACAAGAATCACACTTAATTGCAACAACTATATATGTCCTGCTGTTGAAGCCAACCATCAACATGCAGCTTTAATAAGTACTTTTCTGCGACAGTGTTCTCATTTAATGTAGCTATGAACCAAAAATCTATAATTTTCTAAAAAATCTGCAGTGAACTTTATGAGAAACTTTGAATAGGCTGTGTACTTGTATTTTGTGTAACAAATGAATAATTCTTAAAATATGTCTTTTATCTTATGGAAGGTCAATATTAAGGAAGAAGAAGAAATATTTCTTTTGATTTTATCAGAAACAGCTGTTCGTATGAAAAGCTTAAAACAGCTGATTTTGATCAACAGCTGATTTTGATCAACAACTGATTTGGATAAAAAAATGAATATAATTTTAGGTTAGGTAAATCAAGCAATGAGCAGAATCCCATTATAATTTACATCGATCCTCAGGGATACGAATTACAGGCTTTCAAAGTTTCAAATTAAGCAATAGCAAAGCATTGCCGGGTCAGCTAGTATTTAATAAATTGGGAGGAGTAGCTATAGCATTTTCCGGACCTCAGCCCTAAGGGCTCTGTATATTAGAAATTATATATACTTTTTTTATAGAGAGACGTCTCACAATTTCCTTATTTTTATTTATTTAATTATACTTAGCTTTACAGTTGGCCAACGACATAAAGATTAATTATTAAACAAATCCATGGTACTACATGTTAAAATTTTTGTAATCTTGTCTAATTAATTTTTGTATGAATTTTGTAATCATTACTAAAGGGGAGGGTTTTTCACTTTTATTTTGGGGAGGGATTTTAAATTCAATTTAAATTTATATATGTATTTTGTAATCTGATTTTTTTCTTTTTGTACTTTAAGGGCATATAATTATTTTTTTGTTTATCAATTAAGGGCATATAAATTTTGTTTTAATTAATTTTGGTCAATAAACCTAAATTGTATCTAGTTCTTTGGTTTATTGACTTAACCTCAAGGTATCTTATGAATTGTAAAGGATCAGCTGAGACATTTCTACTTTTGGTGATTTTTTGACTTCAAAGGTAAGTCTTTGAACATGACCAATCTATGTGGCCCAGTATAGCTTCCGTTTCCTTATTTATTCGTTTTGTAAGATTGGTACATGTTTTCTGGTATCAGTTCGCGTGGTTACCTTCCGATTAAAAATTGTTTAGCTGGTCAATTCTCAGATACGCCTAATTTATTAATTTTTTTTTGGTCACACTCTGTGATTTCTGTTTGTTTAACTTGTTTAAAATTTTGTTTAGGGATAACTCGATGGTGTTTGTTTCTTGTGTGCTGTCAATATATACATCATTCGTCGCACCTTTCTCACACAACAACATTTATCATAAAACTATTTTTTTTGATGAAACTTTAAAATTTTTATTTTTATTTTTTTTACAATTTAAGATATATCCAAACAGAGACAAATAAAAAAAAATACAAAAAAACTATAAAATCAAAAAAAAAAAAATAAATAAAATTTATAAAATCCAAAAATAGATAAAAACTTAACAAAAATTCAAAAAAATTTACAAAATTTCTCTCTGTTTGTATCTGTCTTTAATACTCATCTTTTTTATTTATATACACACAGCTTACTTTTTCGAAATTATCACCTGGCTTTCTTTTCATTTAATTTAAAAACATGTCTGACCTACACCAGATAATAGATTATCTTAGGAAGCCAGAACTTTCTTTTGAGGTAATGGTGCGAGGAGGCGGTCTTGGCACTGTAAGGACAATGCGGCCTAGTTTGAGAGGCCTACTTCAGGCAGGTTCTGAGCCTTGTGCTAATAAAATTACAGCTGATAATATTGAGGAGCAGTTAGATATAGCTCAGGAATCTCTTGACGATTTACAAGATAAATTTGCAGATTTAAATCCTAGTCAAAATCTAGAGTTAGTTAGATTCAATACAAGGCTAGAACTGTTTGAGGCTAGGTTGAGCTTATTAACAACCGGTCTAAATAATTTAAACTTAAATGCCACTGAGCATAATGCAGAGTGTAATCGCATGTTAGCATCTCTCCAAATGCTTAAACTAAATTTTCAGTCGCTCTCTGCAGATAATTTAAATATTTCAGTAGTCCCTACGCAGTCCTCAGTGTCGAGCCAAATCAACGTGGCCACTGTCTCGAGTGTTCCTATTTTAAATTTATCAGCCGCAGAAGGAAATTTGCTGGATTCAGGCTCTGTACCTGCTCCCATTACTTTAGGTCAGGAGTACTCTACTCCTGAAATAGTTTACGGTAAACTCAGCCATCCGGCTGGAAAGTTGGTATCGACTTTGCCTATAACAGACGGTTTCGATTTAGAGAAACTGATTAAATTTATTAAAATCGCTTTAACTTTATGTAAAATCTATCCAGACATTAGGAGAAATATTTTAAGTGTCCTTATGCCTTATGCAAAGGAACCTTTGAGCTCGTGCTTAGGTAAACATACAACGTTTCGCGCCTTCCACAGAGAAGCTCTAAATAGTTTTATTCCTGCTAAACTTCGGAACACTTTGGAGCAGGATCTCTTCTTTAGACCTCAAGGTTTGGGAGAGACCCTGCACCATTTTGTCTCCGACATTAAGGAAGCAGCGCAGGTGCTTCTTATAGATAAAAATGAAGCTGAAATTACCCAGGTTATTGTAGATGCTCTCTCGCCGGAGGTGCGAAACTGTCTGGTTTTTGCAAAGAGGCCTGTCAACTTTAACGACTTGGACACCATCTGTGCCCAAGTCAATAATACTTTATACACTGACCAAGAAAGATTGTCAGCTGAAAAAAAGTTTCTCTAGGTCGGAACCCGAGTTTAGACCCATAAGGTCACCTGTCACTTGCTATAATTGTGGCCGAAGAGGTCATACAAGCCCACAGTGTAGACAGTATCCAAATCGTAGAGCACAGAATCAACACAATTTTTCTTCTCATCCAAAAAACGACTCAAGGGGCGGAAATTAGTCGTTTTTCCAATCAAAGCTCCTACTGTAAGAAACGACTGTAGTCATATCAAATTTTATCAATCTTTTTTTAAACCTGCACACTTAAATAAAACTATATCACGAAAATCATTTTTTTTTATAAATCTGTTCACCTTCAATCTAAACCAGGGGTAGTACACAATCAGAATAGGTCCAAGTTATATTCTAAACATGAGAGTAACCTCTCAACACCCACTAAAGCTCGTCACTTTTCAAATTTTAAACAGGGATTAATTGCACCCTTTTACTTAAGGCCCACGTGCCTGTACTGTAAAACAACTGGTCACTACAACTGGGAGTGCCCTTCTTTCAGTCAGTGTAGAAATAAGATCAATAGTTTTTCTCCTTTAGCCAATAACTCTCTTACCAGAAAAACGTATAAGTCTTTAAAATCTAAAGGTTTGAGCAACAAGATTATACCTCTTGTTGAAGTCCATTTTAAAAATTTTAAGACTAACGCTTTGTTAGACTCTGGCTCAGTCAGAAGCATCAAGTCTTCTGACCTTTTTGAACATTTATAATCCTTAAACTTAATCAAGGAAATTCAAGAGGTAAAATCGGAGTGCCTCACCGCAAACGGAGAAAAGCTAGGGATCAATCTAGCGTGTAAAGTCCATCTTAAAATACAGCACTGTAGCTGGAATTTTGAAATTTTAGTGGCACATCAGCTGTCGTGTCCTCTCATCCTAGGGTCCGATTTCTTTCTTAAAAGTCGACTCATTTTAGATCTTTTCCAAGGCACCTTTACTTTTAAATTTTATAAGGCTAAACCCTTCCAGTTAGTAAATTTCCAATAAAGGTCACCTCCTACAGTTACTTTATCCTCTACTACTCGGGTCACTGAAAACCCACTGAGTCACCTTGATGACAAATGTCAAAAGGAGATCTCAGGACTGATAGAAAATTTCCATGATGTCCTTACTACAGAATTAGGACTCACCGACCTAATTAAATATGAAATAGTGCTGAAAGACAATATACCGGTTAAAAACCAGCCCTATCAATTGGCTCCTCCGAAAATGCAATTTTTGAGGGAGCACATTAAAGACCTCGTTGAGAAGGGAGAAGGACCTCGTTGAGACCTAGTAGAGAAAAGCATCTCCAATTATTCTTCTTCAGCGTTTCTTGTTCAACATCCTGAAAAGAAACCCCGAATGGTCATCGATTATCGAAAACTAAATCAACATATCGTAATCGAAGCCTTACCCCTTCCTAATCTGCACCAGTGCTTTAATTGGTTTGTGGGAGCCAAGTTTTTCACTGTGTTTGACCTCAATTCAGCCTAAAATCAGATTCCACTCACCGAGAGTTCTAAACATCTCACCAGTTTTTGTACCCCTTGGATGCTCTACCAGTTTACACGAGACCCATTTGGACTCTGTACTGGTGCTCAAGTTCTAACTAGACTTCTAGACCAAGTTTTCTCAGACATCAAATTTAAATTCGTTTTTAATTACCTTGATGATTTAGTCATCTATTCTGAGACTTGGGATGAGCACATCAACCATCTGCGTGAAGTCCTATCTCGCTTGCGAAGAGCGAAACTTACGGTTAATCCCGATAAGGTTCGTTTTGCAGTAAGAGACATAAGTTTCCTTGGTCATTTAGTTTCTGCTAGAGGCGTGCAAATTGACCCCGAAAGAACCAAGGCTATCAGAACTTTTCCTAAACCCACCAATCCAAAAGCTGTGTCACGCTTTATTGGTATGGTCAATTTTTTTTCTAAGTTTATCCCAAACTTCGCTGAACACGCCGCTCCTCTGAATCTGCTCCGGCGGAAAGGGCAAAAGTTCGTTTGGAACACTGAGCAACAACTTGCTTTTGAATATCTGCGTAATGCCATTGCGCAACCTCCCGTACTTCGTGTGGCTAATTTCGACAAACCTTTTGTCCTTCAAACGGACGCGAGTTCGTGCGCTTTAGGAGCAGTCCTACTCCAGGAAATTGACGGTTCACGTCAACCTATTGCCTATGATTCCCGCACCTTAACACCTGCGGAAAGAAAAGCCTCTTCTGCGTATGAGTCAGAATGCCTGGCCGTAATCTTTGGAGTAGAGAAATTTAGACAGTACCTCAAGCATCGCGAGTTTCTCTTAGAAACAGATAATCAGGCCCTTTCATGGCTACTTGCCCGTCCCAGACAATTAGGCAAAATGGGACGGTGGATAGCCAAATTAACATTTTTGAAATTCCAAGTGGCACATATTAGGGGCACCCAAAATGTAATCGCAGATTCACTTTCTAGGATGTTTGAACTAGAAAAGCAACCAGAACAACTGTCTCCTTCTGAGAACACCATAGTCTGCAATAGCCTTTTAACTAATTTCCCACTAGCCTTCCAGGACATTAGCGCTCAACAACGCGCTGATGATATCTTAAGGCCCATTATTTCAGATCTAGAAGCAGGTGCATCTTCTAGCCGTTATTGTCTAAATAAAGGGACCCTTTGCCTTAAGAATCATAAAGGTATCCCTATCAAAGTTTGCGTACCACATTAGTGGACCTAATCATTAATTATTATCACGACTCCCCAGTAGGAGGTCATTTAGGTATCTTCAAGACCAAATTTAAAGTGAGTGAGTTTTTCTTCTGGCCTTCACTCGTAAAGGATGTCACCCAGAAGGTTAGAAGTTGTGCAACATGTGCAGTGAGCAAGCCCGCTCAAAATAGCAAACTAGGCTATTTATCATCGATTGTCCCAACCCGTCCTATGGAGAAAATCCACATAGACTACGTTGGTAAACTACCACGAACAGCGCAAGGCAACACCATGATACTGGTTGCTGTGGACCAGTTCTCTAAATTCACCTGGCTTTGCCCTGTCAGAGACGCCACCTCTTTCAACACCATCAAGACCTTAAGCCAAAACATATTCCAACATTTTGGTTTTCCTAAGATCTTGATCTCTGAAAATGCCACCTGTTTTACATCACATTCGTTCCGCAACTACTGTTTCACTCGTGGTATCAAACACGCAACTCTGTCACCTTACCATCCCCAACCGAACAATACAGAACGTCTGAACAGAAATCTTAAAGCCGCCTTAATTGCCTATCATTCCAACAGTCAAACTTCTTGGGACAAATCCTTATCATGGCTACAATTAGCCTTTAATTTCGCAACCCATGAGACCTTAAAAACTTCTCCCTTTAAAATCTTGTTTAACTTCATGCCCAACACCCCGCTCAGATTAACCTGGAATATCGATGACCTACTTCCCAGGGACCATTCCAACCCTCATCAAATCTGGCGTGATGCCAAAAACAACATTCTGCGAGCCCATCAAAAGTCTGAGTGCGTCTACAATAAGAACCGTAGACCACATCAATTCAAGATTGGCGATCTAGTGTGGTGTAAGACGCACAATCTGAGCTCCGCAATAGATAAAAGGGCCGCCAAGCTGATGCCCAGGTGGTCAGGGCCCTTTCGCATCATCGATTTTCTAACCCCAGTCACAGTTGCCCTATATTTTCAACATTCCCGAAATTTCGTCAAAAAGGCCCATGTTGAGCAACTCAAGCCTTACCTAGTACCTACAGACCCCATTAGTCATTTTTCAAATCGCTACCCCGTTTCAGCTAACTGCGCTAAATGCGTTTACCCCACCTGAACCTCTTATAGGTTTTAAGTTGTGTTTTTGTTGCTGTGTAATGTTTTACACATCATCACTTGATAAACAAGTGTACCCGGACTCGACATTAAACCAGGAGATTGGCCATCTCAGAGGTTATTATGTATCCTTAAAATGACACAAATTCCCGGCGCCGGAATCCCTCAAATAAATATTGTCGTTAGTCGTGACATGTCATGCATTTAGTCTATCTTGCAAGATCCGAAGACTGATCACCTTCCGATCCTAGAGATACGACAAACAATAAGCTTTCTTCCGAGCACCTTATTCTACTTTAAGGACACAGCGAGTCCACTTATATTTAAGCAATTTTGTTCTTGTTTTTGAGTGTTGTATATTTCGGTGGAGGTATATTGACCAGTTGGTTACTTAGAGTTAGTTGTAAGTTTTTGTATGTGTTCCTGTGTATTGTCTCCCTTATGTGGTCAAGCAAATTTCTTTCGGTTGGTTTGAGTGCGTCAATTTTTTTTTGCTTGTCTTTCTGACAAATTGTTTTTCTTTTTCGACGCCGTCGTTTCGGGGGGGGGGGGGGGTATTACGTTTTTAAACTCTTACAACTTTCTGCCTTTACCGACTCTCTCTTCCAAGTAGTTATCTTTTTCCCCGCTAAGCGGCGACTCCGTACAGAAACAGGCTTTACGTCAGTTGGCACACTGTGCAGTCTTAGGTTTATCTGAATTCACCAGCTGTTCAAATAACGTGAGTTGAATTTAACCTTGTCATGCAGGCTTCTAGAAAGGTCGGCCATTAGCCTGTTACGAACTAAACTGTTAAGACGCCGCAATTTTCTAGTTATGTCGTTATATTTTAAATAATTTAGTCGCGATCTTAACGACAGTGCGTCACTAATTAAGATGATTTTGTTTTAAGTCTTTTTCTTCTAAATACCAGGTATGTAAAGCAATATTACCAAGTTAAAATGTTTTAGCTTTTCATTTTTGGTTATGACATGTTCTCTTTGTAAGTTTTATAAAGTTAGATTTACATTTAATATTGTAAATAATATTTCAAACTCATGGAGTTTAATTCAAAATCTATGTAATTCAATTTTCCTTTAAAAAAAAAAAAACATTAAGTACAGCCTAAATATTAAATCTTATGCATTTACCACACTCTAGCCTATTTTTACCAAAGCCTAGCTTAAACAGTTTATTTTATTCTGTAAAAATTTAAAGCAGTGTAACCTATAACATTTATGGACCTTTAAAGAACTATAATTAAATAATTATATCTCCAATATATTTTGTGTTACAAGCTAAGAACATTTTAAAAGTTACATGTGTTACATGTGGCCTACAAACATGTAGTAACAGTTTAAAGTAACTTGACAAGTTAACTTTGGTTAAGTCTTGTAGTAACAATTAACATCTTTATTTCAAAATATCTGCTTGTCACCTTGTATCAAAGAATATTATAAAGGCAAACTTTTAACCTAAAAGCCTAAACTTTAAATGCTTGGTTTTAAAGCCTATTTTGATTTTAAAAAGGTGTTATTTTGTTTTAATGCAGTATTCACTGGTACAAGAATCACACTTAATTGCAACAACTACATATGTCCTGCTGTTGAAGCCAACCATCAACATGCAGCTTTAATAAGTACTTTTCTGCGACAGTGTTCTCATTTAATGTAGCTATGAACCAAAAATCTATAATTTTCTAAAAAATTTGAAGTGAACTTTATGAGAAACTTCGAATATTCTGTGTACTTGTATTTTGTGTAACAAATGAATAATTCTTAAAATATGTCTTTTATATTTAATAAATTGGGAGGAGCAGCTATAGCATTTTTCGGACCTCAGCCCTAAGGGCTCTGTATATTAGAAATTATATATACTTTTTTTATAGAGAGACGTCTCACAATTTCCTTATTTTTATTTATTTAATTATACTTAGCTTTACAGTTGGCCAACGACATAAAGATTAATTATTAAACAAATCCATGGTACTACATGTTAAAATTTTTGTAATCTTTTCTAATTAATTTTTGTATGAATTTTGTAATCATTACTAAAGGGGAGGGTTTTTCACTTTTATTTTGGGGAGGGATTTTAAATTTAATTTAAATTTATATATGTATTTTGTAATCTGATTTTTTTATTTTTCTACTTTAAGGGCATATAATTAATTTTTTGTTTATCAATTAAGGGCATATAAATTTTGTTTTAATTAATTTTGGTCAATAAACCTAAATTGTATCTAGTTCTTTGGTTTATTGACTTAACCTCAAGGTATCTTATGAATTGTAAAGGATCAGCTGAGACATTTCTACTTTTGGTGATTTTTTGACTTTAAAGGTTAGTCTTTGAACATGACCAATCTATGTGGCCCAGTATAGCTTCCGTTTCCTTATTTATTCTTTTTGTAAGATTGGTACATTTCCTACTTAGGGCTACAAACGTGATCACACAGCCCTCCTCACCAGGGGTTTACTCGTCATTTTTCCAGTACCGGAACGCTGTCGGCACTGACAGGAAGTGACGAAAAGGGGGTCTGGATTTTGTTGTTGAAATTTTAACTTCTAAAACCCCTACTTTATGTTCCATTGATTGATGAGTTTAAGGGTGCAGATAATATGCTTACTTTTATAAGATAAGTACACTTGTTTATGTAACTATTTTTGTACTTGTATATAGCAAATAGCAAAGGTTAGAGATACGTACTATTTTAAGCATAAACTGGACAAAATGTCTTTTATTTAGTCAATAGCATTTTTCAAAAATTTAAATCCTCAATAAAAGACTGTAAATCTATAAACATTTTATGTATATCAAGTATGTATTATGTATTTGGCTTTTCTTATACAAAATGAATTAAACAAACGTAAGATTATCACGAAAACGTTACACAGACGCTTGTTAGTGAATTATTGTAACGACACTCAAAAGTCATATAGCCACTTTTTTGTTTTTGACAGTTCACGAGAGGTAGCATGTACCCAGGGCAGTCCTGGCATGTACCCGTTAATGGCCGTGCGGCCGGTGTACAGGTATCTACGTTTAAATATTTTAATCTTCGGGGCGCCTTTCGACCTTGTGTTTGTGATAATCATCGTTGGTTTTTAAACTTTTCGGCTGCCTCGATTCTGAATAATCGGTCTCTTATTTGTAGTCTTTCGCAGCGTTCGTAGAACATCAAAGGCGTGCCGCGAGGCTATCAAAAGGGGCCTGGTGCTCCCAAGTTGTTAGTACTTATTTTCTAAGTACTCTTTATAATATTATAGTCTTAGGTTTCTTATAATTCTAGGTTAATGATTTTATACAAGCTTGGTCCTTTAGGCTTTGTCACTTTGTAGTATACATTTCCAAGTAATACAAATTTGAAAAATCGATCATTAGAAACCAACTATAAAAGAACAAATTTTCAATATGTTGAAAAAGCAAGCTTCAGGTTAACATGTCATCAAATATATGACATTTTCTACCGTAGAATAATTTAAATAACAAATATAAATCTCACTTTAATAGTTTGTCAAGTAAGAGTACTTAAACTTGTTTTAAATTATAATTTACTAATAAATAGAGTAAAAACTGCCAAGCATTCCTTATTCTGACCGAGTAATGTAACCGGAATGTTATTCACTCGGGAGTTGGGCAATTTAAGCCGGGTTAGTGAGGAAGCAGTCGTGGGTAACATCAAATCCCAGCACTGGGCATAAGTTTACGTTGCAATCCGGGCATTATAGATGCACCCTAATACGATACCTACATATCTACAGTGAATGCATTCTGATATTCATTTAATAAGTAAAATTATAGTTTTGAACATATAAGAAACTAGCTGGCCCGACCCGGCTTTGCACGGATAGACAAATCAAAGTTAAATGTATATTAACCGAAAGAATATATCAATACATAATATTATACTATGTATTTCTTATGGGGATTTTTAGTAACTTCGACCACTAGAACCCTCCTAAAATTTCTAATTTTTTTAAAACCTTTCTTAGCGAGCACCTAGGCCCCTATAGGAAGTTACATACCTAAATTAATTCCAATCCGTTCTGTGTTTTTTTTTTTAGTAACTTTGACCCCCAAATCTCCCCTAAAATTTCGAATTTTTCGAAAACCTTTCTTAGCGAGCACCTAGGGCCCTAGAGGAAGTTACATACCAAATTTCATTCCAATCCGTTCGGTGGGTTTTTTAAGTAACTTTGACCCCCCAAACCCCTCTAAAATTTCGAATTTTTTAAAATCCTTTCTTAGTGAACGCCTATGGCCCTAGAGGAAGTTATGTACCAAATTTCATTCCAATACGTTCAGTAATTTTTGAGATTTCGTGATGAGTCAATGAGTGAGTTAATGGTATTTGGCTTTCATATATATAGATATATAGATAAAGATCGTTGCATTTACATGCTGAAGGTTAAACTTTTTCTCGTTGTGTCATCTGTAATTGTAATGTGGTAATCTCCACGACTTTTTAGTTGAATGGAAACAAATTTTGAAATTATGAATGCAATTAAATCAGTTTAAAAACATATTAGCTTTATCTTTACGTAATATAAGTTTGTGCACCATTAAGCATAGTTTTTTTTACCATTGAAGAAGAGCGAATAGCATATTTAAATCCATACCAGTAACCAGATTTAAACCTACGAGGTTCCAACTGCAGTTGACTGTTCTAACTCTTGTACGTGTGTCCGTGCGTAATGTCAAAACAATCGAATGAAGGATAAAAGTTGTGTGTAATAATTAATTGGTTTGTTCCCGGTATAATATACCAACACAGTAAACACAACAATATTGTATGCACTATGTACATATGCTGTTATTGTCTTTAATCCTTTATCCAATTGTTTTGAAAGTTACAAAAAAAGGGCTACAAAAAAAGGTGTCTTGACAATTTTGTTGAAATGTACGTTTTTTTTAATTAATTTAAAACATTTCAAACAGCCGAAATTTTGAAATGCATGATTGGATTTAATCTCTTATTTTTCTTGAGATATATCATTGCGACATTTAACTTCATGCTAAGTTTGAACTCAATCTGTCAAAAATTTCTCTAGATATGAATTATTTTGTAAAAAAAAAAAAAAAAATGGCGGATATATGGAAAACGAAGCGTTTTCGAACCTATGTTTTTTTATACTCTTTTCTTATTTTTAGCTATAGAATGAGCTTCCGTGAGATTGCCACATAGTTCTGGATCGCCCTGTATACAAAACTGAACTGATACAATACCTCTATTATTTATTTTACGATTTTTTATATTAGTTTACTAAAATACTCTTGTAATACCTTTAGATTTAAGTTATGAAGCATCCTATCTGAGCG
>JAGFPH010016991.1:8036-18389 GCA_018207615.1 Philaenus spumarius
TCATCCGAATGGCTTGGTAATTTTTCGCTATAATTAATAGTTACAACGTAAAAAATACTTAAAATCACCCTATAGCGGCGGTAGGTTACACGGACATTGCTCAGCCTAAATCCATTTAAAACCCGCAATTGTTCAAATAGCGTTTTTAAAAAATTACCAAACTCTTGGGGACGAAATTCTTCATCCGAATGGCTTGGTAGTTTTTCACTATAATTAATAGTGACAACATAAAAAAATAAAAAAATATTAAAAATTAATGTTTTAAATTGTTAATAAATATTAAACAAAATGTTTTTCTTACTTTTGAAAAAGCCATTTGCATGCATATTGGCCATAGCTTTAAAATGACATATATCATTCATAATTATCCGATAAAAAGTAAAGGAAAAATTTGGATTTTAATTTAACATTGGTGTTATGGAGTGTCAGCCAACATGGCCGACAGCTAGAGCCGACCCTTAACTTCAACTCAAATAACAAGAACCTTGAATTATCGGGGTTTGAAATACCTACTCTTTTCCACTATTTTTTGGAAATTCAGATTATTTTTTGGTTGTAGATTAGGAAATAAATAGAACAGTCGTCTGATACAGAACATGTGATTTTGATTGATAAACTAGAATTTTAAAACTACAACTACAATGTGTTTGAAATTCCTTTATAATACCAGTTAAAAAA
Source organism: Philaenus spumarius (assembly GCA_018207615.1). Lineage (NCBI taxonomy): Eukaryota > Metazoa > Arthropoda > Insecta > Hemiptera > Aphrophoridae > Philaenus > Philaenus spumarius. Next base: position 8,715 of record JAGFPH010016991.1, read on the forward strand.
TAAAAGTAACGAAAAACATTAAATTAATTACTTAAGCCTTGTACTATATTTTACTTTTTTTAATGTTTTTCCTTCTTTTCTCTCTCTTTATTAAATTCATATTTTCCATATTTTCCTTAAAAATTTATCCAGATAATTTAAATTTTAGTTTTACATTATTTTAGTTTTAAGTTATTTCAACTTATTTTCTACTAATTTATTCACTGTTATTGTTTTTTGATGACTAAAGGAACTTGTTTAATGGTAACTATAACCATGAGATAGAAGGACGCGTCGATATAAGTTAGGTTAGGTCACTAGTTTAGATGATGTCGCAAGTTGATTTTTAACATGGGTAAACTGACTTACACTTAAGCTATTTAATTGTGGGTTTATTTATTATTCAATTATTTTTTATATTTTTTAAAAATTTATTTTTACTTAAATAAAAATTAGAATTCATTTGAAGAAATCCTTGATATTCGAGGAAGAATTTTAAACAAACATGTCGAGTTTTTGAGATTTTGCAGCTTTTGTAAAGTCTTGGAAACACCTTGCCTTCATTGTTGTTATAATGTATATTGCGTTTATATTTATTTGTTATTGATATGACTGAAGAGTGTGCAAAGGGTTTAAACTAAACCTTATTAAAAATATACTTCCACAATACATTCTATTGTTTTATTATTTTACCAATGTACGCTGCTTCACCGTTGGTGGTATAAGTAAGGAAATATTCCTGGGAATCATTAACTTGTGAAAATGAAATGTACATATTGTGTGTTAAATCAAATACAGACAATTGAATTGAACTTCCTTCTAATGTTGTGTGTTAAGTGACACAGTAATACTTTAAAATTCCTTCGAAAATATTTGTATTATTTCTTATACAGTAAGACGTCGATAATCCGGCACTCGATAGTCCGGCAGACCCGATAATTCGGCATCCATCATCTTGAAAATTGGCACTCATTGAAAATGAAAGTTTTTGTAATTATTGAGTGATTACCCCGTCTACACTGTATGTTGGCTCCGCATCAGTCAAAAACAGAGTGTAAAAATCTACTGCTCAATAAACTTGTCCAAAACAAACATTTCAATCAACATTTCTCCTAAAAATCGAACCGATTCAAAACAATGTGCTCTCGTCGTCCATTATAAACGTTCCCGGTTTACCTCAATTTGCTAATTAAATCACTTTAAAGTGCTGAGCCATTTTTGAGCATCTTGTACGGTTAGTTTACAATTTGTTTTTATATGAAAGAAAGTATTTAAATAACATGTATTATATATAAAATTGTTCATAACAACATGTTCTACAATCTTATCTTCTAAAGCGAGAGATAATTGTTTGTCTGCTAAATGGATCTGGAATCTCCGTCTAAGGATTTTTCATTTTTTGATTTTATATGGGGCTTTTGGCCACGAGAAATCGATTGGAAATGGTCACCAGTCTGGGAAAATTCGTTTTCTACGTCTTTTTATTAAATTAAAAAGTGAAATTTGTCCATTTTAAACAATACAAAGCACAGCTGATGCAAATGTTTTCAATGCCATTACAATAATCATCTGTTTCCTTTTAAACGAAGCACAGAAATTTTCAATAATAGTTATTGACGTGAGCGAACTAGGCCCTAGGCCTAAATCGATATTGAAATATTAAACTTAATTTAGGCCTGACTTATTTCTGAGGCATAGCGTTGAGATTATGGTTAATCCTTTAAACTGTATTTTTATTACAGGTAAGCCTAATGTTGTATATACCCTTTATTTAGTTGTTTAATGTTATAGGCCTAACCTCAAAACTCAATAATCCAATATTTATTATTGAAATCATAGCCCTGCTTATAATCGAGCTTTAGCTCGGTCTCCTGGTACTATAAAATAAAAATAAAGCACTTAACACTTGGTGTCAAAAAATTACTTCCTTAAAGTGTTGGAGTAAACATTTTTAAAATATTTTTTTTTAAATTTGTAGTCTCATAGATGGTTTTGAAAATGTAGTAATGTAAATTCCAAAATATACAAATAGTTCTAATTTTAGTTCTGAATAAGAAATGTATCACAAAAAACTAGTTAATCTAAAACATTTACTAAAAATTTAAAAAATAACACATGGTAATTTTTGAGAAAAATGTATTATACAGGACATGAATAAGTATTTGTATACTATTTCACAAATAAACCATGTTGGGTCACTAATATGAGCCCACAAATGCTAAATGTCTAATATAATAATAATAATATAATAAAATATGTACTGAAAAAAATGTTTATGGACCGACTAAACAACCTTAGTCAGTTGCGTAGTTTTAACACAAACGTATACAAACCACAACTTACAGCTGACAATATTGTCATCTGTTACTTTTTTTCTTCCAAATATGACAAACTTGCACTGTCTACTAGATAGAGAATTTAATTTACTTTCATTCTATGTGAAGGGCAAGTTTATCCGATAACTATTAGCTTAGATATATCGATTTTACGGACTATCGCACTGTGCGACGCTAGCACTTTCAAATGGTCTGAACAGGTCGCACAGTGTGATAGTAGCACTCGGAGGGTTAAAGGGACCGTTTAACACTTTCGTTGTTGACATTATTTTGTTGAACGTATTCCAATTGATGAAGATTATTTGAACTAATTGAAGTCTTTGGAAAATGATACATTGAATTTCTTGTAAATAGTTGTTCGATTGAAAACCGCTTTGCACGGTTTGGAAGTGAAAGGGGTTCGAAGAATTTGTGACAGGCTGGAGTAAAAATAGCAAACCCCCATCACGTACTGACTAACGGAAGCCAACAACAAAGGAGAATGGAGCCTTCCTTACCTGCCCATCAGTTAGCGGCAATCTCTCTACACAGTTATTGTTACGTAGTTTCAATGTGTAATAATTTGTAACAATTGTTAGTCGCCATTCAAAATAATGATTACTTATAAGATTTGTGACTTACTGTCTTTAATATTCCTATTTGTCACTAAACGACGGCCGTTTCGGCTATTCATAATAATAATTTACATTTTTTAAGAAACATCATTTTTAGTTCAGTTTTTATTTTATGTATTGTAATGTTTTTGTTTGTGTGTTGTAACAACTCTTTAACAACCCAATAATAATAATATATATGTATATATAGTACATGTGAGTTTATTTATAGTTTATTCCCTGTTTAAACCATTTTAAAGGAAGACCTCGATAATCCGGCCTCACCGGATCCCCGAGTGTGCTGGATTATCGAGGTCTTACTGTACTTTAAATTTGACTGTGATTTAACTTTGTGGAACAATAATTTTTAAAAGTTTAATTTCTATAGTAAACATATTTCTTAATTCGAAGTCCAGAACAACATCCCAGGAAACTTGAAAGACAACACTTTTTATTGTAAGCTTATGGTGTATGAGTGTGAGTGTGTGTGTTTAGAGAATGGTTGTATCAAATAAAGGTAAAAAGATTTTCCAAAAATTTAATAAATTTCACAATAACTTGGTTGAATAAATGTTTCAAACAGGTGACAATACTTTACATGACTTTAAATTTGACCTGTACTGTACTTCATGTTAACCTAATTTCATCAAAATTATTTTAACCGTTTAAACGGTTTTACTATGAAAGCTTCCTGATCCATGAAACATTTATGTCATGGTACATGTTTTAAAAACTCACGTGTCCTAATACACATTAGTTGTGATTGATTCTATATGAATATGATAATGGCAAAGACAAGATCTGCATGTGAAAAGTGTGTAGGTGAGCATGTACATGACGTCACACCAACCCCCGATCAACCCTTCAGCGTTGTATTGAAATTAATTTTTCATGTAATTCATTTGTAAGATATTGGCTAATTAGTTGGGTGGGCGAGGGTTCTCTTAGGTGTAGAAAATGGAATAGCATTGCACTTAAAACTTTAGGCTTCCTGGGATAAAACAGATGTGGGCCTTTTTGTTGTTCATAAAATCACAAGTGGTTGTCTTAAATGTCTGTGGTTTTTGTTATATTTTATAATAAATCCAACAAACAGTATATTGTGAGTAAATGCATTCTAAAATGCTAAATAAAAGAAAAATAAACTCTAATCGTTCTATGTAAAAATTAATGTTTCTTTGTCCTCTACAGACTCAAAAGCTATTAGTAGACCGATTTCACTAAAAATTTTACCATTGCCAGGAGTGTTTAAGGCTCGGGTCCCTAAATTCAAAACAGCAAAGTTGGCTACCAATTTCAATGTTAACCTAACCTAACCATACCTTCACTTTAAATCATATTTTTGTGTTATTTTCATTAAAAACCGAAACTTGTATTTTTTTCTTAAAGTAAAATTGATTGTGGGTGTTGATTGTTAAGATTTTTTGCAATATCTCTTTTTGCAACTGAGTAAAGAATTAATAAAGTTTACTATTTATATCATGTGTTTATGAAAACAATAAAACGGTTTTTGAAAATGTATTCAGCAATCAACATCCGCATATGACAGTACTTAAAAATGAAACCAAATTTTTCAATTGATTCCACGAATTAACGGAAGAAAATGATTTATTCTATAGCATTGCTCTTATGGAAATCAGATTCAATATGGCGGACAGGGTATCCCCTCTTAAACGATCCAATTACTACAGTCTAAGGAGAAGAAATGGGGTTGCGACCCCTATACAATAAAAATAAATTGCACTAACTTTCTACAAACTAAATCTAAAATTATTTAATATTATTCTTAATTGATGTAAAAAACCATTTGCAATTCAATTACTTTAGTTAAAGGGGTGAAATGGGATAACTGTCCTTAAAATGAAATAATCACTTACGCACTGACTTTTTCTTTATGATCAAAAACAATTCAACAAATTTCACAATTTACACAATCATATTAGTAGCAGGATTGTTTAGAGAATATGGTGCCTACAAACAAATTTATTAAAATGGGGTTGCTACCCCTATACAATACAAATAAATTGCACTAACTTTCTACAAGCTATAAAGCTAAATTTGTGTAAGCTATAAAGCTAAATATTATTCTTAAGTGACATATAAACCATTTACAGTTCGATTACTTAGGTCAAAGTAATGAAACGGGATAATTACCCCTAATATTAAATCAAGCAATGGCGAAGTAGCTAATAAACCTTCAAGGTAGAAGGTACTTTGAATGTTCTTTCCCCTGGTTTTACAAAATCCTTAATTGTATCTGAATAATCAAGATTTGTAGCCAAATTATTCTCAATCTACAGACTAGCCAATTATTTTGACCTGTGGATATTTTTTATTAACACTAGGTTGCTAAAACCCCCTCTCTCTATGTTGGTGCAACATTAATTCGAACTTTTAGGAAAACTATGTAGCCTCATTTTCTCTACTTCTCCCCTTTTTATTTTTTCATATTGTAGAAAGTGTTGATTCAAAACAGATTGGTGACGATACCATAGATCATGAATAATAATTAGGTTATCCAAATACAATGACGATACTACAACCTCTGCTATTTGTTAATTTGTTTTGTCTTAAGTCTTTGTGTCTGGAGTAACTTCTGCCACATAGAAAAGAAAACGTATTGTGTATTATTGTATTATGATTTATCTTTGCCTCTGCACAATCTGTGTGTGACTAAATCTAAATACTGGCCACAGATCAATATGATCAATAGTGTTTGTAATTGTCTGTGCTGTGCATGTTATAGTTAGTTAATCTGGTGAAATTCACAGCAACAGAAGGAAAATTCAAGACCTTTTTTTAACTTAGTTCTCATCACAACACTACTCTACACTGCTGATTAGAAAGTCTTCAAATCAGAACAGAAAGCCTTCTGTGTGCTTCAAAATATCTGCTTGAAGCAATTATGAATGGAAGGTCATTATCTCTAAAGCTGGGGTTTCACCAAACGGACAGTTTTGAAAACAGTTCTGTATAAAAAAACAACAACAAAAACTTGTTTTGTTTTACAAACTGTTCTGTTTTTTTTAAACAGACTGTTCCATCAAGTGGTTCTGTTTTTTTTTTTATAAACAGACTGCCCAGAATTGGTTTATACGCTTTTGTTGCTGGTGTTTTGACCAAAATGTCTTTCAATGATGATTTTATAATTAGTTGTTGTGTGTTTACAACTTAAGGGTCTGCTCCAGTAAACGAGAAAGCAACCGGAAACGAAAGCGCTTCTCACTATATCCATATCTAAACAGTGCAATTTCTTGCAGCTGAACGCTTTGACATTGCCTCATTTCAAACCAGTTTATAAGTCTATCTTTTGTAATTGAGTGTTGAAAAAAAAAAAAAAACTGAATATTCTTTATAAAATTTCGGATCCGGCTTGCAAATTATTTTTCATTATTAATTTTTTATTGCGTTAGGAAAAAAATTCAAACTTTGTACTTACAAAATGTAAATTGCAAGACGGATGCGTATTGTGACTGTGCTTAAAATGAGACCTTGCAAACAATTTTATGATAAAAAGTAAACGAAATAAATGGTTTGAAATTTAACATTGCTCCTACGGGATAAAAATCCAAGATGGCCGCCACTACAGCAGACCCTTAAACCAAATACATATACCAATGATACGTACTCATTAATAAATTAATGATTAAATCACACTTGTTGAAAGGAACTTGAACCAGTTGAGCGCAAAAGAGTGCTTATGTTTTTATTTTACAAAAGGGCATGTACCAACCAACCGGACAGAAAAACCAGAACAAACTTGTTTTTCTTTTGTTCTACGGACTAAAGATGGGAAAGTGTTTTGTGTTTACTAAAACTCTGTTTTCAAACAAAAATGTTTTAAGAACTGTTCAGTTTTTACAAAACATTGGTTGTTTTTGTTGAGAAAAACAGTTTTTGTTTGTGTTTCTCGTTTTGTCTGTAATTAATTGCTAGTAGTTCTGTGAACAGTAGACCTCGCTCGTTAAAATAACAAATGTGGTTTTGAGCTTAGGTTAAAAATAGTGTGCCAGTAAGGAAGTGAGCACAAGGTTTAGCCAGCGAAACATTATTTTACATTCCCGCGATTCCGGGATTTCTAGTTCTCTTTTCTTTTTCTTTTCTCGAGCTTTAACTGCTAAAGATGTTCTTTTAGAGGCATTGTGTTTTATTTAGGTTAATAATGAGTAAGATAGCTAAAAATATCAAGTTATAGAGGGAAAACATATAATTAAATATTTACATACTTAAATAACTAAAACTTAACAATGTATTTACACTTCCATAACTTCCATATCATATTCCAATATTAGAAATAATGAAAACAAACGATGGAAAAACGTCGTGATAGTGATGTCAAATTTATTCTCAACCCATGTACCAACACTTCCCACGGTGTCCAACGGTCATTTTTTGTTATCGCCAAGCGGTTTCATTTGTTTCATCTCATTTTGTAATTCAAGTAAAGCTAAGTCAAATACTTTTATGAAATTTTCAAGTATTCAGTTTAATTCTTTGATTTATTCTCTACACTTTCTTATCCCCTACACTTTCTTATTATTATATATGCCATTTTTGCAAAGAATATATTCCTAAAATACTATTCAAAACAGACCTAGTTTTATTAGCAGTCTTGTAGTAGGAACATAAAAACTGGTGTTGATAAATATTTGTATACAATTCTATTTAGAACTAAATTACGAAACGTTTTTACATTTATGAAAAAAATTACTATAATTTTTACAACTTTTTATGTAGGCCTAAAATTGAACTTTTTCCTTTCGTTACTGAACATGCTAATAACTAATAAATGTTTCTTGAACTTTGTTAATTTTACTTCAATAATTTTTTTACTGGCATATATGAATTGTTTGGACCTTTATCTACAAAAAAAGCTATGCAACACTTTTGAATTGGTTTAGAATAAACGTATAAAAACATGGTTGAAATACAAAAACTTGGACGATTTTGAACAAATTTGAAGTTTACGGAAAAATTTTGTGATCTTACCGTTAGAGATACGGAAAAAATCAAGGATTCAATTTTGTTGAAAATCTAATTTGCTTTAGCAAAATGTCATTAGTTTTTAAATTCGACTTACGGTTAAGCCACAAACTGACTTTGGAAAAAGCTTACACTGAGAGAAACGGTGCGGCCGCCATTTTTATTTTATTTAAGGGGTTAAAAATGAAAAATGGAAAAAAACCTTATATATACATGGCTCGGCCTAGGAATAAGGAACATTCATGCAAAAAATCATCAAAATCGGTCAAAGCGTTTGGCCGTAATCGTGAGACAGACACACAGACGAAATGCCGAACGGTCGAGTTAAAATGGAGACTTCGCTTCGCTCGGTCAATTAGTTCATTATTCTGACCAGCAAGTGTGCCCAAAGGCAAAGGATAGGATGGTACCATTGTATTTGGATAACCTAATAGAACTCCGATCCAATGCAATATTTTGTTCCACTGGAAATTCGACTTTTTTGGCGCTATCTATTGGGGAAACGAAGGAAGCTGGTTGGAAACACCAATGCTTACAATGCTTTCTCACTAGCGCTACCTCACGGCGCGATCATGTACTATTTTCGCGAACACCTTTTTTCCGGCACACAACCCCCGTATGGATGCAAGATCTATTTATTATTCATGATCTATGATGGTACTGACTGCTGGGATAGAATTGATCATGAAAAAAAAACAACTATTGGGTAGTATATTTTTGAAGGTTGTAGAGTGCCTTTAAATCCTGGCATAGAATGCCAGGCACTTGTCTTTGATTAATGTACTATCTTTTATACAAACTTCCATACTTCCATATTTGTAAAAAACATAAAAAAAAAAATTTTAAGTATGTTTTTTAAAAGTTTAAAAAAAAACAAACAAACAAATATCGTATCTTAAAGCTACGTGACGAAATATATTTATTGTAGAATTTTGCTCACTTTATTTTTGGTAGGCTACGTAGGCCTACTTGGTTTAATCTTACGCCCAACATTACACAATTCTCAAGTTTTCTCTTATATTCTTCATTATTCACTTATAATAATTCCCAAGAGTAAATAAGACACTTCAAAAATTTTTGGTGAAAAATTTTTTTTATTTGTAAACAAAATACAAATGAGTTTGAAAAGAGAAGTTATCAATTCCGGTTTCTAAAGTTGCGTTTCCAACAGCCATCGATGCGTCTAGTAAACTACTGGAGGATGAACGATAGCCGGGGTATTTACTACTGGAGCTGGAGCGTGTACCGGTACCAGTGGTACGACGGCCGGAGAATTCACTACTGGTGCTCTTACGACGGCTGGAGTTTGAACTACCGGTACGACAACGGGCGATACCACCGGGGTGTGGACTACCGGAGCATAAGGTGCGACTACCGGGGCTGCAGGGACGACAGGGGCTACCACCGGTGCCGTAGCGAATGGTTTGACTACTGGAGCGACGACTGGAACAGAGCTGACGGGGACGAGACCTACGGGTGGGACAGGTACTGCAGCGGCGACGGCCAGGAGGGTAGTGAATGCAATCTGGAAAACATAACAATCTATTAGATATAATAATAATAATAATGAAATATAATACAGTTTAGTATAGGCCTACTGCGAATATTTCACAAGTTACGACTACTTACCTGATTTAATTCGGTTAATTACGTTTATTTATAAATGACAGTTTATAACGCTTTGCTTTACGTTGATTTAATTCGATTTGCATGATAGATTACACTTGCATATAAAATGTAAACAATATAACAGCTGTCATGTTAGTTAAAGAGATTGTTAATAG
>JAGFPH010016992.1:1105-18387 GCA_018207615.1 Philaenus spumarius
TTTGTGCCTTTTAAGGCTGCCTGATTGAATATAAGAATAACCACATTTATTACATTTAAAAGGTTTCTCTGCAGTGTGCCTCATGCCGTGTCTCAAGGTCGCTTGATTTACCACAAGAATAATTACATTGAGTGCATATGTATTTATGAACTACTATGCTAGTGTTAGTTGATTGTGCAGTTGTAACACGTACTCCCATTGGATCGTTATTGTAGTATGGAGAAGAAGTTCTCTAGTACTCATTGAATTTAGAATCTGAAGCTTTAAGTCTGACCATATGCATATCTGGAAATTTAATTTAATTGTTTATTTATTAATTTTTAGATCTCAACTTAAGTGCCTCACATACACATCAAAAACTCAGATACAGAGCTGCAGAACCCCTTACAATTAAGGTACTTCTGCAATTTTTGTTTAAAGTTTTTTTTAAAGTTTCCGTTTTAATGTGGTCAGGCATATTATTAAAAAATATTTCAGCATTATTATTTGTTTTCGCCATTCCGAATATTGTTAATTGATAAAATCAAATATTAAACTTACCGTCTTCAATATTCAATTTGTTCATCGTTTAGAACGACGGCCGTTTCGGTTATTCAACCATTTTCAAGTTCATTCGGTTTCCCTTCATCAATTTTGAACACTTAAACATTTGGCAGTAATGTTTAAGACACCGCACGGTATGGTGCATTGATGATGTAATTCAGGAACAATTTTAACTCGTGTGTGAGTGTAAATGTTTTGTATTAAGTGTTTTCATGTTTATTTATTTAAGTGTTCAAAATTGACGAAGGGAAACCGAATGAACTTGAAAATGGTTGAATAACCGAAACGGCCGTCGTTCTAAACGACGAACAAATGGAATATTGAAGACGGTAAGTCTAATATTTGATTTTATTAATATTTCAGCATTCAATAAAGGATGCACCGGAGTCACATGAAAGTAATTTCTTGCTCTAGTATTATAACCATGGATTTCTCCATTTTTCTGAGAAACAAAACTTTCAGAAAAAATCAATAAAACAGTTTGCAGCAAATAAATCTAAGGGAAAGTAAGTATTTGATTAATTCTAAAAAATTCCTTACATGAGCTAGTTCTTTTCAAATAAAAAATATCCTAATTGCTTTTTCTGGAGTTTAAAAACTATATTAGAAGCAGTTGATTGTCCTCCCCACTCCACTAATCTATATCTAAGATATGGATCGAAATGTGAGTAGTAAACCATGAGGCAAGTGCTTCTTGAACAAATTTTACTCAATCTTGTTAAAACCCTGGAACGGCCATAGAACACCACAACACCAGGTTTCACGGCGCAAACGCAACAACTTCACACATTTGCATATATTTGCATAAACGATAATTTAACCCACTTAAAATTATCCAATCGTAATAAAACTGGCACCATTGGAAAGGAAATGAATTAAACTTAAATTTTTGTATTTACAACTTTTTCGTAAAACGTATATTTGCATACGTAATCATCGTTTTAACCCTCCCAGTGGCAGACTGCCCAAAGTGACGTTCTCTCAGGGGTAAGATGCAGCTATTTCGACAATTAGCGAGAATTTGCATACATTTGCATTTTCGATTAATTAATTCACTTAGAATTATCCAATCGTAATAAAACCGGCACCGTTGGAAAGAAAATGAATTAAACTTTAACTTTTGTATTTAAAACTTTTTCGTAAAACGTATTTTTACATACGTAATCATCGTTTCAAAATTGTAGAATGTCAAACAGCTGTTTTCCGTGCAACATCGCGATGTTAAAAACGTAAAACTTCATCATTTTCAAGCGTCTGCAACTCCTCACAGTTGTCAATTGTCACAAAGATCATCACAGCATTGGATTCATTAGACTTTTATCTTTCAAGTGGTATTTTTAAATCATCTGTGACTACAATCGGTTATGACATACAGAATTTAGAATAAATGCTTGTCCATTGGTCAAGATTGGGCCAATAAGGAAGCATTTTTAAATCGATTTTTACTATCAGAAATCGATTTATTCCTAAGATGTGTAATATACCGTTGTAAAGATAAAATTTCAAAGTTTCAGTCAATGTGCAGTTCAAATAATTTTGTCATATTAGGTTGGTACAAACTGAATTGAGAATCAGGTGATTTTAAAAGTTTACGGTGTACGGTCGCCATTATCCAAGCGGCCAAGCCGCCCGGTTATTTAACAATTATTACATACAAGTATTTTTTCTCTTGATATTTTACTGAATTGAAAGTGTTTATAGTTTATAAAACTGTGTTATATTGTGTTACAGTTATAAATAAATAAGTGTAGAATGTGTTATTGTGTTTTTTAGTGAAATTATGTTTATTATAAAGTGTTGAAACTAGTGAGTTCTAAATAGTGAGTTTTGTTTTATTTTTTGCAGATAGCCTAGGCTAAAATTTATTTAGCATATAAACTATTGTATAAACTTTTTATAAATAATAAATAGGCCTACAGTATTGATACAATGGCAGATAGGCCTAGAGTTATTGAAAGTTTATCAGAAATTGATCGGATATATAGTGGTTTTTAGACATAATACTAATATTTAGCAATGTGCCTAACCTAACCTTAATTTGACAGATTTACGCTTAGGCTATATGATCGCAATGCGTTTTTTTTTATTTTAAGTGTATGATATTATTTCACTTTTTAACTATTTTCTACAATTGTTTTATATGTTGAAAAAATTACAAAAATATTTCTTCAACATTATACAACTTTGTTTATAGGATTTTTGGTAAAAACCATGGAAAGTTTATACATTTTTGTTCGTTCTGTTGTACCTGATTAGAAAATGTAAGGTTTTCTTACAGTTCAATTCTATCATTTATTCTCTACAATTTGGTATAATAAAATTTCATTTTGGAGTAAAAAATATATAGCCTAGGCCTATTAGTTTTGAAAATAGGCATGTTTTATTATCGTTTTTTGTAGTTTGAACATAAAAATTGGTATTTTCAACTAAATAATTTTGAAATTGAAATATATTGTTACACATTTCTCTTTATAACTATTTTCTACAACTGTTGTATATCTTGAAAAAAATTACAAAAATATTTCTCCAAAATTATACAACTTTGTTTATAGGATTTTTGGTAAAAATCGTGGAAAGTTTATACATTTTTGTTCGTTCTGTTGTATCTGATTAGAAAATGTAAGGTTTTTTGTAATTTCCAATCTTACAGTTCAATTCTACCATTTATTCTCTACAATTTGGTATAATAAAATTCCATTTTGGAGGAAAAAATATATAGGAATATTCGTTTTGAAAATAGACCTATTTTTTTAGCATTTTTGTAGTTGGAACATAAAAATTGCTATTTTCAACTGAAAATTTTTGAAATTGAAATATATTTTTACACATTTATATTTAGAACTAAATTACAAAATTTTTGTATATTTTGAATAAAATTACAAAAAAATTTTACTATTTTTTATTTAGGCATAAATTTGGTTTTTTCCCTTCCGTTTCTGAACATTTTTTGCTTTCTAAGCTAATAACTTTTACAATTTCAAAAGAAACTAATTTTTAGTAGCATATTTGAATTCTTTGAAGTTTCTTCTACAAAAAAGCTATGGAACACCTTTGGATTGGGGTTCATTTACTATTTTTGGCGAATTTTTAAAAATATGCTTGCAAAACGCTAAAAACAGGCTTTTCAATTTTAGCTTTAACCATGCCACTTGGAGGGTTAAAATATGCATATCAGGCTACAGCTGTTTCCACGCGCGAAACTGCATACAATTGTACTGTTATTTCCCACTCTTGCAACGTTTCCCACCATCTACAATAATGTTTCTTTGGCATTTCTAACGATACCGTTGGATTCGTCGTGATTTCATCTTTCTGTTGGTGTCTTCCAATCAGATTTCACAGTACATTTACTGTTTCAGACAAGAAATACTGTAAACCCTTGCGATTGGACAGTCTCTCAACCGATAAACAGGCCATTTTGTCAACGATTATTTAGAAGGCAACGCCCAATGTTTTGACAGATTGCTTCACACCATTTTGTAGACGAAAGTCTGTAGTTTCGAATGGTGCCAAGTAATCCGGATAAAACCGGTTTTGTGATTGTCTAGACTGCAGTGGAAAGTGACGTTTTGGTGAGATCGCCTAGGGCGTTTGTTCTCACGCTATTCTAACGGCGCGACCTATTTGCACGTGTTTAGTCGGGAGTTTTTATTCGACAGATGTCTTTTTGTTATTCAAACAAATGTAACTCAAACACTTTTGTGAACTAAGGAAAGACAAGTACACCGTTCTTTTCTTTGATTTATCCTCTACACTTTCTTATAATAATATTTCATTTTTGGTCAAAGCATATATAAGTAAATGACGTTACAATCTAGGCCTAGGTAGGTACCAGTTGTGTACTTGAAACATAAAAACCGTTTTTTTCAAAATAAAAAATTTGAAATTGATAAATGTTTTTATACAGTTCTATTTAGAACTAAATTAGGAAACTTTTTTACGCTTACTGTTTACTATTTACTCCATGTTTACTATTTTTTATGTAGGCCTAAAGTTGAACTTTTTCCTTTCGTTACTGAACATTTTTTGTTTCTTGAGCTAATAACTTTTACAATTTCAAAATAAACTTATTTTTAGTGGCATATTTGAATTCTTTGAAGTTTCTTCTACAAAAAAGCTATCAGGTCAATTTAATTTTGAGCGAATATTGCACTGTAACATGTTTACTCCACAAAAAAGTATTTCTGTCAGTTCTAAAAGGCTGTTTTTTTGTATTTCTTCTATGACTAAAGTATAGATTGGTATGAAAAAAAACATATATTTTTATTTTCAAGTATATGTTTTAATTTTTATTTATTGAAAAAAATATAAATTTGTAACAAAAAACCGGAATAAACAAGAATTTTGGAAAAATTTTCAATAGGAAGACCTATATTTGTTACTTGTTTTTTATTGTCTATTTCATTATAAACAAAATTAAGTGGTTTACACATGTTTTGGACACAATAATAAATTATAAAAAATTTATAATTAAAAAAAAGTTTTTTGTAAAAAATGAGTTTTTATGAAAACAATTAGTTTTGACACCAAGTTGTATAAAATTGCCTCAACTATTTATTTTATTGCTTAACAACAGTATTATGTAGATCAAAACTAGTAACAAAAGCTTTTTTTCAAAACTGATTGGTAATACTGTATTTAATCACTCAGGTTCGAAACAAATTTTCCGTCGCCACTAACGTCATTTTGTAACAAACTGCCGTCGTCTTCGTTCATTTTATTTCACAACAATCATTGTTATTATAAAAAGAACAATATTCAAAAATAAACTGTGAAATTACACACGATAACCTAGTAAAACAAAACTAAACAAAGCGTAAGCTCACTAAAACACTGCGTAGTAAGTAGGAACCAAACAACGACGAGAGCAGACAGCTGTTTACAGACCGGCCAAAGACGACAAACATTACATTTTCTAAGATTTATTTACCACAGTAACTGAACTCAAATGGTCCTAAAAAAATTCCACAGATAGCAGCACATCTCAAACTTCAATAATAGCGGTCATCAAAGTAACTACGTCTGTTCAAATGCAATCAAAGAACTTTGTCATAGCGAGTTCGGGGCTCGCCCGACATAGGGGTTTGTGCGAGTGGAAAGGGTTAAACTTCCTATAAGAGGTAAAATTTTTTTTTTTTTATAATTTAGAAAAAGTCTGTTGCTTTGAAGCCACAGCTAAGGTAAGCTTTAATCTCCAAGTCGACCGGACTTCCACTGTGAAACAGTATAGTGGTGTCATCAGCAAACATAATCAGATTTCCTTGATTTACGTAGTTTGAAAAGTCATTTATATATAAAACGAACAAAACTGGTCCCAATACGGATTCCCGAGGCACACCAGTAACTGTATTTAATGTTTCAGAGTTTACCATTGATTTAATACTACTACTTTAATTAAAGTACCAAATTTCAACAAATTGTTCACAATTTTTTATAAAAGAGCCTATCCACTTAAGAGCTGTGCCTCTAATTCCATAAACATTGAGTTTTGACAGAAGGATATCAAAATTCACACTATAAAACGCCTTAGACAAGTCCAAGAAGAATACACTAGTTAAAAACCGTTTATTATCAAGTGAATTGTACACCTTTTTACAAAGTCAACAGTAGCAGAGGTTGTATTTTTATTTTTGACAAAGCCATGTTGAGTTCTTGACAGAATATTAAACTTTGTTAGAGAAAAGCACTTAAGAGATTTTTTATCCAAGAAATTTCTTTTAACAATTTTTGAAAAACTGACAGAAGAGCTATGGACTTTAGTTCCCAGGATCCAAGGAGTCTCCTGTTTTATACAAGGGTTTTACTTTTGTTATTTTTAGTTGATCAGGAAAAATACCATGAAAAAGAGAAGAGTTGATAACATCCGTCAAAGATCCTAGTAAGCTTGAGTAACTTTTTTTTAAATATGTGGGGAAATAGAGTCATACCCAGAAGACCTTTTATTTTTAAGTTTCTTAATAATGTTCTCAAAATCAAGGTCATGAGTAGGGTTCAAAAACATAGAGGTGACATTAGAGTCAGGCATCTACAAAACCGGCGATCCCTCAGTACTACTATTTATTAGAAGGTTATTAACTGAAACAAGGATGAATTTAAAACATTTGCTACATTTTCTGGCTCTTTTATTAAGATATCTTTGTGCTTAATGAAAAAATAATGTTTTACAGTGTTTTTATTTCCATTAAATAATACCTTTATTGATTTCCATGTAGCTTGAACTTTGTTTTCTGATTTTTGGATGTAAAAATCAATATACATTTTTTTTTGCAGCTGCAACAACTCCATCACATACATTGCATGATTTTGGTCTGAGTCACTGATAATTAATACTAATTATTTACCTTAAGTCCGTCTTGCGACTTCTTTGTCGTTAGGTTTAAGACGACATGTTTCGGAGCCGTAACTCCATTCTCTGTCATTCCTCTGGCGAGTTCGTCGAATATTTAAAAAATAAGAATTTTATACACACACACACACACACACATTTACACGGACACTAACACACAAGTCACAGTTCATTACATAAATAATTACACGGAATAAAGTTGTGGCGCATCTCAACTTCCGGTCTGTTTAGTGCAGTGCAGCCTACTGATCGTTATCTCTGTATGTTTTTGTTTTATACAAGTGGTTGATAGCCATGTTGTACAAATAGTGGGATTGAACGTAAGTTTGTCATTTAATACGTCATCTGGGTATTTTTAATGCTTTATACATTTCAAACTCCTCTATTGCATTCATTATTCTGCCTTTTGTATATGTGTATAAGGCTTCCACTGTCGAGTTGGAGTCTCCTGGCTTATGATTCGATTCATAATAGTTTTGTCCACAGACTTATCACGGTACCTATGAACAAGGATGATTACCAAAGCGAAATTAATAACATTAAGCATATAGCTGTGGCAAACGGGTACAATAGTAAAATTATAGACAAGTTAATAAATAGCCATATCAAGAAAAAGAACACGAAATGCTCTTAGAATGATACCACAATCAAAAACAGCTATATTTCTTCAGAATGTACTAAGTATTTACCCAATGTCTTACAAAACGTTTTCAAGAAGCATAATATAACTATATCTTTCCGTACTAATAATAACTTATATGCTTCTTTAAAACCAAAAATTATCACCCCAATAGAGCAAAGGTCCGGAGTATATAGAATTAATTGCCAGGATTGTGACAAACATTATATTGGTCAAACGTTTAAGGAACGTTATAAAGAACATCTCCCTAACAAGAGCTCTGTTATCAGTAGGTCTAATTATGCACGTCACCTCATTGAATCGAATCATAAGCCAGGAGACTTCAACTCGACAGTAGAAGCCTTATACACATGTGCAAAAGGAAGAATAATGAATGCAATAGAGGAGTTTGAAATATATAAGGCATTAAAAAAACCCAGATGACGCATTTACTGTCAAACAACTGACATAAGGTTTCAGTTTGATAGAAACAGCTCCAGTGTGTTTCTAAACACAAGACACAAATGACAACACATTGGGAAATGTATCAGCGTTTGTACATGATGATCTTACTTGGTACAAAGTGTTGCAATACATATGTAAAGACAAGAGATACTACTCAAACATAATTACAGTTTTTAAAAATAAGAATTCTACTGAGGAACACATCACGTGTGTTTTAAGGGTGTGATGCAGTACAAGAAAAATCACATTATTTACATTTAAAAGTTATTTTATATAAAGGCTATAAATAATACATGTATTTTTCGGGAGTTTGAGTACGAAAATAATCAATATCTTACACTTAAAAGATGTGCCACAGTTTGTGTTCCTTAAAGGTTGTTGGATTAAATACAAGAATAATCCCTTATGTTACATTTAAAATATTTCTCACTAGTATGCCTTATTTCATGCATCTTAAGGTGGCTTGATTTAATAAAAGAATAAACACATCAATTACATTTAATACGTTCCCATCGAGTATGCTTTATTATGTGTCTCTTAAGGTCACTTGATTGATGACAAGAATAAATACACTCCTTACATTTAAAAGGTTTCTCTCCAGCATGTTTCATTTTGTGTACCTTAAGATGGCTTGGTTTAATACAAGAATAAACACATTCTTCACATTTAAAAGGTTTCTCTCCTGCATGCTTCATTTTGTGAATCTTAAGCTGGCATGACTGAACACAAGAATAATCACATTCATTACATTTAAAAGGTCTCTCTCCAGTATGCCTCATTTTGTGAAGCTTAAGCTGGCCTGATCGAATACAACAATAATAACATTCCTCACATTTAAAAGGTTTCTCCCCTGCATGCTTCATTTTGTGTTTCTTAAGCCGGCATGATTGAACACAAGAATAATAACATTCATTACATTTAAAAGGTTTCTCTAGAGCATGTTTCACTTTGTGTTCCTTAAGCTGGCATGATTGAACACAAGAATAATTACATTCATTACATTTAAAAGGTCTCTCTCCAGTATGTTTCATTTTGTGAGCCTTAAGCTGGTTTGATTGAATACAAGAATAAACACATTCATTACATTTAAAAGGTCTCTCTCCAGTATGTCTTTTCACATGATTCTTAATGAGGCTTGGTGTAGTACAATAATAATCACATTCATTACATTTAAAAGGTTTCTCTCCAATGCATTTAAACTTAAATAGTATGCCTACTGCCTCAGTAGTAGTAGTTGGTTGTGAAGTCTTAACACATACCGAATGTTGTCCCATTGGATCGGTATTGTAGTATGAAGAAGAAGTTCTCTGGTACTCGTTGCTTTCAGAGCCTGGAGCTTTAAGTCTGACCATATCCAAATCTGGAAATTTTATTTTATTACTATTAATGTAATCAAACTTTAAATTGGATGCACAAAACTTGAGTATTGGAAGGAATTGATTGTACAAATAATTGTGGACCAATAAATAATTTATTTGGGATCAATGGCTTGATAAATAAATCAAATATACCATAACGTCTCAAGGAAAAAACTTTCATTACTCCATAATATAATTCATGTAAAACTCTAGAACCTGTGTCTCTGTTTATGGTGTTGGTTTATCCAGGAAAACCCAACTAAAAGTGTTCTACTATCCAAGCTGATTTTATTTCTACACAATATCACCAAAATAAACTAACATGAAACTACTTAACCAATCCTCAAAAATAAACTTAAAAAACAAAATCCCCTATTAATTCCAAATTTAACATAAGTACCCCTTCCCTGATAGAGGACTTCACTGTAGCAAAAATATCTCCTATTTCCTATTTTATCGCAGTACTTTAGCTTCTACATATATCTTCAATCATATCCAATAAAACTCAGTCATAGTATATTATCTAGTCCTATAGAAACTTAGCTACTACAAATTATTTAACCTTTCATCGGGCGCAATGATTTTGAAACGCAATCGAGCGCTTCTGGAGGTCGACTCCATGTTTCTTAAAGAAGCAATAAATTTACTTTTATGTATGTTTTATTATTTAAAAACTATGAATATATGATCGCAGACTTTAAAATATATGTCTTAAGAGGGTTCTGTACCTGAATGGAATATCTTGTTTTATGACGCAATAGTACTGCTTTTAACGTCCCCACTAGGAGTAGTTCGTAGATAAGTCGCTAGGGGTGAAGAACACGCATTACCCAAGGTCACATTAGTGTGGCCTTGCATTACCCCTCCCACCGCTGAATTTTGTTAACAGTTTTGTTACAAGTTACAAGCTTTTCATTTCATTTCTTTTGTGCAACACGCATAGCTGCCTGGCCGGTGCGGTGTTCCCAATTAGTTGAGCTGTTTCATTAGGTTTAGGCTCTGAACTTAGACTTATAAAAGTTAATAACTCACGAGAATATTGTTTTAAATGATAAGAATACAAATATATGGATTTAGACAATCAAACAAAAGCCTATATTTTTATTGGTACCTAATTACCGTTGTTATGAGTGAAAATACGATGTAAAGTATAGAAACATATTTTTTATGTAGTGTAGAAAAAAATCTAGATAAAATTAAATTATGTTTACAATTTTAAGTTTGTACCCAATAAGAATAACATCTTCTATATATTATTTGTTTAGCAAACCTTTAATACATTTCATTAATTTATTGTCGGCATTATTTACTAAATATAAAAAATATACATACAAGTTTATAACCAAATCAATTTATTAGCGAATTTCCATAGGAAAAATGAGCTATTGCAGTGGCCCTTATGGTAAGACCCAAGGTCGGGAGTAGCAAATGAGCACCGATCATGGTCCCCAGAACACGTTTTGGAGTGTCATTAAAAATCATATACAGTAGAGTCCCGGTTATCCGCCATAAACGGGCCGGTGGAAGGGCGGATAAGCTAAAATGGCGGATAATAGGGAGGGTTGAACAAATAATAGACGTTTTACACCATTAATACTTTTTATTGTAAATTTAATGAGTAAATACGATATTTTGCAGTAATACTATATAATAGAAAAGAAAAATAATGGAATACAGTTATTTTCAATGAAATTACGAAATTGAATGACAAGATTGTTAGGATAAATACAGTAAAGGCACAATATAATACTGTACATAAAAAGTCCCGAAACTAATTACAGTTCGAATAAATTTAATGGAGAATTATCTGTACAAACAGAAAATTCAGATCAAGATTAAATAACACAACATAAACTACTGTACTTTCACCATATCATACTCAAAAACTTAATGTTAACGAATAACCTCACTGCACGCACTAAACACTTAGAGAGACACAGTTGTTTACAAAACGAGTTCGTACGAGCTGACAGTAAGCGGGTCGGGCCAGTGGTAGTGGGGGAATTCTCATGGTACAGTCAGACACAGAGCACGTACACTAACACCCGCAAGCTATCGCAGTCACGTACGCTCACTGACGCTTGCAAGTTATCGCAGACACGTACCGCTACAATCACTGACACCTACAATTAAATTAAATAAGTGCCGCTGGTGTGGCGGATAACACGGAATGGCGGATAACCGAATGGCGAATAACCGGGACTCTACTGTATATGTAAATATATACTATTTGTATATATGTGTTCGCACTATAGCGGCCGCATTTTAAGTCCGATTTGGTCTAAATTTGGTACACATGTTGGTTGTCTATGTCGCTAGGACGAGTTCGTTAGCCAAAAAATCCAAAAGCCGGAAGTACGTTTTTTGACCGGAAGTAACTATTTGTTAAGATTTTTACTACGAGAATGAAGTTTTTTTAGAGTTTTTTCTAAATATATAAATGTAGGATGTTATTCTGAACATTTAGTTTTTTTACGCGACCTTATAGCTCGCTTGGTTCCCCAAAAAATCGATCAAAACGTAAAATACCAGGTAGCAGATTAAGGGCGGGCGACTATTAGCCCACTCAATAAATGTTTTCTGTCGGAACTAATTAGTGAAAAGCTGATTTTTTCATGTATGTTAGTTGATTATATAAGGAATAGTTTCTGAAAATTCCCCACCCCTCCCCCTCTAGATCCCCTTTACCCCCTTAAAATTCACTTTTGAAAGACTTCTTTATTTAGTTTATTTTGTCAATATCTAAGGGATAAACAGCGATAGAGTCATATTTATTTCGTTATTGTAATCCTTAAAATATTCTCTATCAAAAATGTTCATAGCGTTTAAGCTATAAATAATTATTTTCCGTGTATTTTTAAATTTAATGTTAAAATTTTAAGGTAAGACAGCAGTCCCTATCTCGTCCATGTCAAAACAGCCATTTTTAGGTACACATAACTTTTACAAATATTAGTCTATCAACTTGAGTTTTTTTTACATAATTTTATACATTATTATCTACAATAATAGGAAGCAAAACAACAATTTTAACAAAAATGGGTTTTATGTACAACTTTACAAAATATTATATAATTATTTTGAACACGCAATATTTTTTTAAATCAAAAAGTTTTTTTTCTCATGGAAATTGGTTTCTATTTTTATTTTTTATATTATCAGGAACACACAAAAAAGTTATGAAAATCGGTTCATAATTGTGGAAAAAAGTGTACAATAAGTCTAAAAAACCACAATTTCGGAAAACAAGAAAAGAAGCCAAAGACCATGTAAAATACTGTTGTTAACCTTACTTGATTATGTAAAAAAAGCCCAGCTCCATAGAAGGGGTTCTTCTTCTTTTTCCACATCTTCCAGTCCTCTTTTGGCCGTTTTTTGCCTTCCTGGCTCTTTTTTCAACTTCTAACAGCACATTATATAAACAAAGTTCCAGCTTGAAACGTTACTTTTTTAAATACATCTAATATCGGTCTCTTAATTTAATAATTTTCTAAATAAAATAATAATATCACTGTTCGTTCAAATTAACAAAATTTTATTTGTCCCAAAAAAACATTTAAAAGGAACAAACGTAATTCAAACTAACAAAGGAAATAAATTATGAAATAAATGTCCTAATCATAAGTTATTATCAAGAATTCAAAATATATTATATATCTATAATTAAGTAGATAATTCAATTGAAAATGAGCTCATGTACATTTGGGCGCCATTTGAAACGTTACGTTTTAAATACATCTAATATCGGTCTCTTAATTTAACAATTTTCTAAATAAAATAATAATATCACTTTTCGTTCAAATTAACAAAATTTTATTTGTCCCAAAAACATTTAAAAGGAACAAACTTAATTCAAACTAACAAAGGAAATAAATGTCCTAATCATAAGTTATTATCAATAATTCAAAATATATTATATATCTATAATTAAGTAGATAATTCAATTGAAAATGAGCTCATGTACATTTAATGTTTATGAAATTCTACCTCCGGGTAGGGTTTTCGGGCCGGTTCATCCAAAATTTAAAAAATAATTCATTAAACATATCTATACATAACAAATTAAACTATACATTTACAATACACATAGCATATATATACAAGTTCATTAAATGAAATAGTATATTTCATTACTAGTACCGAAAGTGGCACTTTCCGGTGCGCGCCCAAGTTTCACGTACGAGGCGAAGCAGAGTACGGGAATAATTGGAGCAAGTGCCGGAAAATCACTTTCGGTACAAGTTATGAACGGTACTTTTCATCACGACGCAAAAATACACACAATGCTGAAGAAGAAACAATTTCGAGAGATTTTAAACATGCGCTATAATAACAACACAGCAAAACTCATTTATACCTATTCCTGTTTTCGGTTTACATTGTTGAACAATAAGAACAGCTGATATAAATTGTAAGAATAAACGGCAAAGCGACGTCAGAGCGCGTAGCGGGCAAATGGAAAACTAATTGAGAGCAAGGGAAAACAAATTTAGAGCAAGGGAAAATCAGCTGATCGTTTTTCCCTTGCTCTAAATTAGAGCTTGGGAAACGATCGTTTTCGTTGCTACCAGCTGACATCGAAAGTAGCTACTTTCGGTACGGAGTGATGAAAAGAATTATTTCCTAATTTAATATAAATAGTCTATAAGATATTTATTAATTAAAAATTGTTCTGAGATCTAAGTAAAAAACTAGTGTTACGGTGATAAACAATAAAAATTAGACGTATGGTTCAAACATAAAACGTAACGTGAAGTGTAATAAACAAATTTAACATTTTCTAAGGGAAAGCCTATTTGTAACAATAAAGAAAATTGGGATTATTACATTCTGACCTAAGGTCTGGTCAAAGACAGTTCAATACCTAAGTGCTCTATTCATATATAAAAACCATTGAGCGAAAGTATTACAAATCAAGAATAAAACATAAGGGTAAATGACCCAATACTAAATCCTGAAAATTTGATTTATAGCCTAATGGTATAGAAGATAAGTTGCAGAAAGAAATTTCGAATTCGGTGAGACCTAACCTATTTATTTCTATTGTACTTTATCTTGTGCTATAACAGAAGTTACTTTTCTTATTATTTCGAAAGTATTGACTGTAAATCAATAACTTATTTTCCAAATATTACTTAACTATATCAATGAGTAGACAATTCCTATACTATTATAATGAACACCAGATTCATTCATTTTACATCACAGTAAATTTTTTGTTGTTTACAAAATTTGTGTTAAAATAAATAAATGTTTCTCTCTTTTTAAACAGATGTGTTATTTTATTAGTTCCGTAGTTTTTTGTTCGTTGTTTTTGTTCTATGTAGCCTAGTTTAGATTTCCTAAAATAGGCAATTTTATCACTAGAAATATCAGTGTAGCCCGTCCTAGCACCTTATTCAAGAACGCGTCCGATTTACATCCGGTCTTACCAACTTTTACATCCTGGGTTGTGGAGAAATATTTTCCAAAGACCGGATGTTGACATCCGGTGACCCCAATAACAGTTAAATGCCACTTTCAAAATATTTACCAATAAACAAAACAATAAATATGTTGCACAGTCCCGCATTAGCGCCCGCGCCAGGTATACGTAACTATCAATCATGCGACTATTTGATTACATGTAAATATGAAAAACAATAGACGTTGGTACATTCTCTCAAACTAGTCGAAATATTCCATAGGTAAACAATTTAACGATATAATCTCGTGACTTTGATGGAGCGGAATGAACCGAAATACGGGTGTGTATAAAACGCGGAACGTGCTGACCAATAGACCGGTGCAGACCGAAGCGAGTCGCGAAGCGAAGCGAGACGCGAAGCGAAGTAAATTCAAAATTCTTTTTTTTTTTAAGAAATCGGAGGACCTATTTCGCGAAGCGAAGTGAATTCGAAAACTTTGTTTTTTTTTACATTGAATTAAAAAGCTTCGAATTTTAGACAAAAACGCGGAACATGCTGACCAATGGACCGGTGTGGACCGAAGCGAGTCGCGAAGCGAAGTAAATTCAAAATTCTTGTTTTTTTAGAAATCGGAGAACCCAAATCGCGAAGCGAAGTGGCGAAGTGATTTTAAAAACTTCATTTTTTTCATTAAAATTAAAAACTTTGAATTTTAGACAAAAACGCGGAACTTGCTGACCAATGGACCGGTGCGGACTGAAGCGAGTCGCAAAGCGAAGCGAGTCGCGAAGCGAAGTAGGCTAAATTCAAAATTCTTTTTTTAAGAAATCGCAGGACACAAATCGCGAAGCGAAGTGGCGAAGTGAATTTTAAAACTTCGTTTTTTTACATTGAAATTACAAAACTTCGAATTTTAGACATCGGTGGACCAAATCGCAAAGCGAAGAGGCGAAGCAAAGTAAATTAACAATTCTTGTTTTTAAGAAATCAGTGGCCCGAAATCACGAAACGAAGTAAATTCGAACACTTCGTTTTTTACATTTAAATTTTTACACTTCTATTTTTTGACATCGGGGGAACGAATCGCAAAGCGAAGTGGCAAAGCGAAATAAATTTGAAAACTTTGTTTTTTTTACTTTTAAATTAAAAACTTAAATTTTTAAACATCGGTGGACCGAAATCGCGAAGCGAAGTGACGAAGCGAAGTGAATTTGAAATTTTTTTTTACATTTAAACTAAATAACTTCGATATTTAGTCATCGGTGGACCGAATCGCAATGCGAAGTAAATTAAAAATTCTTGTTTTTAAGAAATCAGTGGACCGAAATCGCGAAGCGAAGTGGATTAAAAACCGTCGTTTTTTTAACATTTCCATACATTATTGGATATTTAAAATATAGTAGTGATTATTTATTTAATTTTTGATAATTTTATTTCATAAAAAAGTATATAAGGATACTTGTTGGATATAGTCAATCGATGGGTCAGTTGGAGCGAAGTTCAATTATGAACGATTGCTCACATCAGTAATTCGATGAAAATTATTATGTATAAAATCTTATTATGTATCATTCTAAATGTTTGCGCAAGTTATTAGACATATATTAGTGGACTTTGTGGATGTAAAAGCGAGTCGCGGTCAGAGCGAAGTCGGGAATCGGGCACTGGTATGCAAGGTTTTTATTATTTAAAATTATGTATTTCGATTAAATATGATGTCATTATATTACCAAATGAACATATACTAATAAAATAATTTGTAAATACTCAAATACAAAGTAATTGTCCTCCATTCCCGCTCCAAGCCCGAAGCGAAGTGAATTAATAATCTGCGGAATATTAGATTTCACTCTATAAATCTTTTAAAATTATAGATTTTATAGTTTTAACATTTTTCATCTATAAATACGTGTATTTTGTATCCTATACAGAAATAGTTGTGCAAAAAAGTTGAAGCATCATTGGACAACTAAACTAAAAATTACAACTGAAAACAACATCCAGGTTAAGAGGGTGGGTAAGAAGAGACAAGGGAAGGGAAGGGACCTGGCCTTGGAGTACCTAGCTGAATGAAAACAAAGGAGATAGATGGGTTATGTACCTGTTCATTTAGGCTTAGAAACATGGCAATTGTATACAGATCTGTTAATTTCTAAAATCTCCAAACTATTTAGTTTTTTATTTGTCTATTCAATATGCAAAACTTTCACATTATCTTAGGGATTAAAAGAATATCTGTTGATACTACTTATTAAATAAACAAAGAATCCAGTAATCTGTTCCAAATCTAAACAACTGTTGTCTAGCATTCCCATCAAGCACATATAAAACATCATCCACACCTATATCAATAAACAATTTTCTTTAGTAATGGATAATTAACATTAAATAATTTACTTTCAAAGTTTTTCATCAAAATTTCAGCCAAAAATGGAGACAAATTAGAGACCATCGCAAGGCCTTCAATCTGACGAAAAAAATGTTCCATTAAATTGAAAATAATTTTGGTCAATACATGTAAACATCTCCTTCAAGTTGTTTTT
>JAGFPH010016993.1:0-18386 GCA_018207615.1 Philaenus spumarius
TATGCAAATAACTTATTAGTTTAGCTCATTATAACTTTAAAATATTTTGTTTCTAGAGTAATTCTGGGTATTGTTGACAACTACCAAGAAATACATTTTCCTCTTTTTTTGTCAATATCTCTGTTATCCTTTGAGCTACAGACAAAATAAAAAACATTGTGTTTGAAATTAAAAAAATAAACTTTTTTTCTGTTGATAATTTTTTGTAAAGTTAGCGGTTTTTGAGATATTTGATATTAAAAATTATAAACGGCCGCCATTTTTTAAATGTTTAAAATAATGTTCTAATTTTTCGTACATTGATAAAAGGTTACGTAAAAAATAGGTATACAAAGTTTGAGCTCAATATCTTTTCTACTTCCAAAAAATTTAAGTATTTTGTAAAAATCACATACAGACTGACAGACAGCAAACGAATAGAGATAGGACACATTATGTTGTATTGCATTATTTGCTTATTATTTAGCAGACAAATACGCCCGTGAAGTTTCGGACAGTCTTGTATATCGTACAAACACACAGGGATTCAGCGACTTCGTGAGTAGACTAATTTCCCAAATAGTTGGTTGATATAACGTATTAACTTCACTTTTAAACTTAGCTCATCTCACGTCAGCGGTTCTGCTGCGTGGTCGAATTATTATTTTCTTCGAGAACACGACGAAACTCGAGGAGGTGGTCTTTCAAGGCTCTGATTTGATCGAACTCGCATACAGCAAACAAGGCCACCGGAAACTTGGGCGTAAACTGGATTTGTTTCAGTTTCGGCTACTGAAATCAAACCTTTTTCACAAGGTCAAAGCGATATAATCCTTTTACCAGTTGCCTTCAATTCGTTTTTTATTCTTTACGTGAGATTTCAAGTTGTCGTGCAAATTCTTGAGCCGTGCTATGGTGGTTTGCTTTCCTGGGTTTCTTGTGAATTGAATTTACTTTTAGCGATTATCCATAATGGTGGGCAATTATGGTGAGACACGTAGGTTTTTCTAAGATGATCGGTCGTGTTCGTTGGATAAAAAAATCTAACGACCGGTAGCAAGCTTTTTGACAGGAAGTAATAATTTCTGGAGATTTTTCTACCAGAATGAAACTTTTTGTGGGGTTTATGTAAGAAAATAAATACAGGACATTATTCTGCACATTTTGTTTCTTTACAAGTCCTTATAGCCCCTGCGGTTTCCTAAAAATCCATCAATAATTCGACCACGCAGCTGAACCGCTGACGTGAGTCGAGCAAATTTCCAAAATTAAGTTTATAGGCCTATGTTTTAGTGTTTCAACCAACAATTTGGGAAATAGGTCTATTCACGACGGTGCTGAATAGCTGCAAAATGGTTGGCACACCATTCAGCATATTGGGAGTATCTTCAATACACAAAGCATTGCGTGCTTCGCACGCCAACTCCACGGTAGAAGCCAAAACATGGTTTTGAACCGGGTACTTCTCTATTTTACGTTTTGATCGATTTTGGGGGAACCAAGCGAGCTATAAGGTCGCGTAAAAAAACAAAATGTGCAGAATAACATCCTACATTTATATTTCTAGAAAAAACTCAAAAGCAAATTCATTCTCGTAGGAAAAATGTCAAAAAATAGTTACTTTCGGTCAAACAACGTGCTTCCGGTTGTTGGAATTTTTTGGCTAACGAACTCATCCGAACGACATAGACAACCAACATGTGTACCAAATACACAAATGTGTACCAAATTTGAACCAAATCGGACTTAAAATGCGGCCGCTAGAGTGCGAACACATATATATATAATTTTTGTGTGTCTGTATACACGATATATGCACTCACAGACGTCGTAGAAAACTTCTGGTGGTGCCAAAATCTTCGTAATTGATTCTGATCTTTCTAGCGTGAGTCGTAGCGCGTCGGGGTCACGTTTTAAGGTTGAAGTTTTGAAAATATTGGGTCATCATTTTTCAAATACAGTGTGGGGTAACGTTTTATAAGTTTTTGAGTACGGGAAAACCGTTTTTGAGAGTTAAAAAGTCGTGCGCGTTGGGGACACGTTTTTGGGTTAACATTTTAAAAATATTGTGTCAACATTTTGAAAATCCAGTGTTGGGTAACGTTTTATATGTTTTTGTTTACGGAAAACCCGGTTTTGAAAGTTAAAAAGTCGTAGAGCGTCGGGGTCACGTTTTTGGTTTAAAATTTTGAAAATATTTGGTCAAAACCTTGAAAATACAGTGTGGGGGTAAAGTTTTATGTATTTTTTGGTGCGGGAAAAACCGATTTTGAGAGTTAAAAAGTCGTAGCGCTTCGGGGTAACGTTTTTGAGTCTAAATTTTGAAAATACAGTTTGGAGTATGGTTTTATATGTTTTGGGGTACGGGAAAACCGGTGTTGACAGTTAAAGAGTTGTAGCTGCTCGGGGTCACGTTTTTGGAGGCAATATTTTGAAAATACAGTGTGGGATATCGTTTTATATATTTTTGGATAGGCGAAAACCGATTTTGACAGTTATTTAAAAAAAAGTAAAAATAAAAAAAAACACTAGCCGAAGTCTCGAAAAAGTGTTCCATCGTTTCATCTGTTTGTATTTTGAGAATATACAAAAAAAATTGAATTTATATCGCCATTTTCATTTCCATAATAATCTAAGTAATGTGACATTATGACGATCCTTGGTGTATTCGTGCATCTTTAAGTTTTATTTGACAATAATTTGGTGCAAATGGTTTTTTTTATCGAGTTCGTTGAGGTTTTAATTAATTGTGACTTTAAGATAACAGGGCTCCACTTCCCTCCGCTTCAATAAAATACAGGTGTTTATATCATGATACTCATTTAATGAAAACAGAAATTAAAACCGCAAATGTTTTATAGGCCTACTGTACCATATACAGGTTCTATAGTTTAAACAAATTGCATGTAGCTAAAACAAGTGTTTACGTCTTAATACTTTTGTTTCAACTCGTATAGGGCAAAAGTTTCGAATACAATTTGTATATCGGTACTTCAGATAGAAGAATGCAACAAACTGCGTTGGATGGATTCATATGTGGGCTACCTACTGTACATAGGCCTATCAGGCTCATTTAGGAGTTATTTAGATTTCTTTTAAAATGTTTCTCATTTCTACCCATTAAACTTGTATGGGTAAATAAATAAAACAAAATAATTTTAACAACCAAAATGGTATTGATTTAATTAAATATTGCCTTACGGAAAATCTAATAATTTTTAAGAAGTTCTATCTTAAAATTTAAAGTGGATTAAAGGTATTCACTGCCAATAGTTTGATTATTGTAGCTCGTGCATCACTGAAGATGGTTACATTGTCGTCGAAACGCGTTTAAATAATAAACCTTATAATTGAGGTAATTAGTGATCAAGTTTTACGGTTTCCATTAACCTAGCTTTCCTTTTAAGTATATTTACGTTGTTTAATAGTATATTTCCTCAGTAGTTCCCGTAGTGGATGTTTATGGTGCGAGAACGTAGCCCCGCACACCAAAAAGCTTTTTAAGTACAAGTTTATAACGATTCCTTTTATCATACTCCAGTAGAAGCACACGAACCCTCAATTAAATGAAATTATTAATTTTCTACAGATTTTAAACGTTTTATAACAGTTGTGCGACAGTGCTGCTATCAGTCGGAAAACAGCGGAACCTTTTGAGTAGTTGTAACTTTAAAGTACCGCAATACATCGTTTACGTACAATATACTTTTTGATCCTAGTGCAATCAAATACTTTAAGGTCCTACTATCAGAATCAGCTTACTTTATGAGCAAGTTGTGAATGACTATAATAAAGAGTCACTTCACAGATGTAAGCGAGCATTAAAACCATCAGTTAGATACAAAATAGATTTACATCTGTCTGTCTAGGTGTTAATTTTTAAGTCGTGTTATGAAACAAAGCGCACCTCCTACATTAGCCCACTGGAGGGGGGGGGGGGGGTAAGCTTTCATTAATTGCGGCAAAAGATGTTTTCTAGGATCGTTTAGTATGGTGTGGGTATGCCAAATCTAAGTTTGTGTGACCTCGACAGTGGAGGGACAACTAACTTTTGGGTCAGTAAAACCTTGAAATGTTCTGATTTTTTTCCAGTTTTTCGTTTATAACTCGAAAACGGTCCATATTTTCGAATAGCCGTGCTACAGTAAATTAAAGAGGACAACATTTCGCGTCGATTAAAAAAAGAAAATTCAAAATTGGTCCAGTAGTTCAAATTTTTATAGGGATTCAGAAACAGCAAATTTTTCAACTTTTACAAAAACTGTGTTTTACCCACTTTAATGTGCTGTAACTTTCTAACATAAAATATTATCAATATCTCGCCTCGCTAAAAGTTGTAGAGCATCAATTCGTGAGTTCTTAAAGCACCAATGTTTTCCGAATTGGGCTAATTTTGAAATTTTCCGACTCATAAAACAAAAGTATGGAAAACCTTAAATTCACACTGTAAGTATTGGTAAGTAAACACAAATACTTGAAACACCAATACCCAATGCCTTTAACATCAGCGACAACAAAATAATTATAATAATATATTATAAAATAAAGTTGAAATAAATTCATAATAAATGAATCTATAGAAACAGGCCAGAATAGCTTTGTGAGTAATATTATTTCAACAGGAAGGTATAACGGATGGACCAGCTTAAATTACTTAAGTCACAAATACACTGCTTACCGTTATTCGGTGTGAATCAACGAGTGCAGACACGCGATAAATACTGCCAAATATTTAAAACTGGAAAGGCAATCAGAACAATATAAAATTCAAATAGTCCAATCAAAGGAGAATTGAAATGCGTGAAACTGTGTGGTGGGGAAATTTTAAAAAGAACACGAGGTCTGTCATCAACTAATATTCAATCAATCAACACCTATATCAAAGCCCAATAAAGAATACCGTTGAGGGACGGGCTTGTGTACACCGAGACCTTGAACGCTCCAATCGCCGTAGTGCGACGTTGTCACGTTCTTTCCACGCTTCTAACTGAATGCGGCTGACTCAACGAATTTATAATTCTTTAAACTGTGCGATCAAGCCTCGAGCGGTAAATACCTGGAGTGTTCGAGGCTAGTAGATATGGCAACGATGCGCGCCCATCCTATTGGCCGTCTCGCAACGGTATTCTTTAGTGGGCTTTGATATATACCAAACCT
Organism: Philaenus spumarius; assembly: GCA_018207615.1. Lineage (NCBI taxonomy): Eukaryota > Metazoa > Arthropoda > Insecta > Hemiptera > Aphrophoridae > Philaenus > Philaenus spumarius. The sequence goes on from JAGFPH010016993.1 coordinate 5,137, forward strand.
TTCGAGATGCATCAGTTTTATTTTACACCAATTATTTAATAAAATAACTTCATTATCAGTAACCAAAGATATATCATCCAAGTAAAATATAATCACTAAACAAAGTTTTCAATCAAGCTATATATATCAAATGGATCCAGGAACCATAAAAACCAAGGAATAAAGTGCATTAGTGAAGTGTAAAATAAAATAAATTAAAGTCAACAATAAGTGTATAAAATCAAATAAAAGTGCAAAGTGTGTGAGAGTGGGAACCGAAATTATGTAAGTAGCATTAATATTTCATTTGATTGCTAAGACAGATCTCGAGGGTTAAAATTAAATAGCAAACAAAATCATATCCAGAGCATTATATCAGAAGTAACATTAAAATAAATCAAAAATAAAATAAATAATCATTCATTAATAAATAATTGTATTGGGACTGGTGTATTAGGATTAACTGAAGAGGGGGTTCTAAAACACCTCATAAGAATCGAAATCAGTCACCAAAGAAACTTAATATCATTCATAATATAAAAATGTATAAATAATATATAATAAGTTTTGTAATATCAAGTCAGAACTGTAGTGATGAATTCAAATAACGATTAACTGAAAGAAGAGGTGTCAGAGATTAAATTAACGATTTAATTTTATGATGTACTAGTAATTATAAGTAATTTCAAATTCAATAATTAAAATAAGACACATAGATTTGAAGGCTTGGAGAGCGGGAGATTAAATGACTATAGCACAGTCCTCCTTAGACGAATGTAAACTTTCATTTTATTACTTTTGGAATTATAAATTGAGTAGAAATTAATTCTATCAGATTTACATGTATTTAACTATTTTGTGAAAAATAATCACCGTAGGAACTGTTTTTAGAAATCTTCATAATAGATTTAACTATTTTGTGGAAACGACTCTGCACTTATTTCTACCCAGTTCTTTTGGAGTACGTCGCATGCCAAGCTAAAGTTTGATCCGTAAGAAGGATCTGGTGGAGCCTCCAAAACTTTCAAATTAACTTTACAAAACCGTGAACTCACAAATTAGCCTTACAACACTATCGGGTTTTCGCCCTTTTCCTATGAGTCCGGGAATCAATTGTGACTTCATTCTGAGGCGTAGGTATGTCATCTGAATGCATCTGGAAATTGTTTTAACTAATTTTGTGTAAATCTACATTTTTCATGACTTTTACCTGTACTGCAGGTTGATCACCCAGAGTACATGTATTTTAAACAGTACTTCTCTCCCAATAATTACCTCATCACTTTACCTCCTGGTTCTATACTATATCTTTTTAGCGAATTTCCATAGGAAAAAACTAGCTATTGCAGTGACCCTTATGGTAAGACCTGAGGTCGGGAGTAGTAAATGAGCACCGATCATGGTCCCCAGAACACCTTTTGGGTTGTCATTAAAAATCACATACATATACAGTATACATATATGTGTTCGCACTCTAGTGGCCGCATTTTAAGTCCGATTTGTTTCAAATTTGGTACACATGTTGGTTGTCTACGTCGCTCGGATGAGTTCGTTAGCCAAAAAAATCCAACAATCGGAACACGTTTTTTGACCGGAAGTACCTATTTTTTTAGATTTTCCCTACGAGAATGAATTTGTTTTTCTGTTTTTTCCACAAATATAAAAGTAAGGATGTCATTCTTCACATTTTGTTCTTTTACGCGACCTTTTATACCTCGCTTGGTTACCCCCAAAATCGATCAAAACGTAAAATACCTAAGAAGTACCCGGTTCAAAGCCTAGTGGTGGATTCTACCGTGGGATTGGCGTGCACACGCAATGCACTGTGTATTGAAGATACTCCCAATATGCGGAATGGCGTGCGAATCACGCAATGCTCTGTGTATTGAAGATACTCCCAATAAGCGGAATGGCGTGCGAAGCACGCAATGCTCTGTGTATTGAAGAAACTCCCATCATGCGGAATGGCGTGCGAAGCACGCAATGCTTTGTTTATTGAAGATACATGCGGAATGGCGAGCGAACCATTTTGCAGCTATTCAGCACCGTCGTGAATAGACCTATTTCCCAAATTGTTGGTTGAAACCCTAAAACATAGGCCTATAAACTTAATTTTGTAAATTTGCTCAACTCACGTCAGCGGTTCAGCTGCGTGGTCGAATTATTTGAGCTCTCCCGCAAATTGTGTATGAAACGGAAGGGAAAAGATAAAAACCAAAATTACCTTACAACTAATTTTATTATACGTAATATTTGTATATTAACTGAAACACTTAACTAAGCTAACAATATAAAATATACAATCGCAAGTTACAAAGTAAAAATTACTGCTACGCAGTTACTGTATATACAGAGGTAAAAGTCCGCGCAGGACGTTAATTGGGCAAGTACACTGGCTTCAGAACGCAGGCTAAGTCTTTCATACGACGATACTGGTAATGGTGGTGATAGTGAGCCAAGCTAACCTCAAAAAGCAGAATCCAAACAGACATTTCACTCCTTGATGTAGCCAGTAAAACCTGAAAGCAGATATGATTAAGGTTAGAAACATTTAAATACAAATAAATACTGACGAAACGAATCCGAATAAATAGTATGAAATGAACCACAACTCCTATAAAATCGACTGTACGTCCGTGAGTGACAACAGAGTTCATTGCATAGTTTGATTTATTCGTTAAAAGTGTACAATACCACTCTAGTAATAGCAACGAATCCAGTGAGCGGAGGGAACCTTGAGAAGGCCCATGATATTTCGTTAGCGAATTTGCATAGGAAAAATAAGCTATTGAAGTGGCCCTTATGGTAAGACCCAAGGTCGGGAGTGGGAAATGAGCACCGATCTTGGTCCCCAGAACACGTATATGTATATATGTGTACGCATTCTAGCGGCCGCATTTTAAGTGCGATTTGGTTCAAATTTGGTACACACGTTGGTTGTCCACGTAGATCGGACGAGTTCGTTAGCCAAAAAAATCCAAGTGTCGGACGCACGTTTTTTGAACGGAAGTAACTATTCTTTTAGATTTTTCCTACGAGAATGAAGATTTTTTAAAGTTTTTTTCTAAAAATATAAATGTAGGATGTTGTTCTGCTCATTTTGTTTTTTTACGCGACCTTATAGCTCGCTTGGTTCTCCCAAAATCGATCAAAACGTAAAATACCATAAAAGTACAAGGTTCGAAGCCAAATGGTGCAAACTCGCGAGGCCATTAGGAGGAAACAAATTCTACTAATATATTGCGTTTTTTCTAAAAATGTTGTTTTGCACATTTTATTTTTTTTTTACGCGACCTTATAGCTCGCTTGGTTCCCTCAAAATCGATCAAAACGTAAAATACCACAGAAGTACCCTGTTCAAAGCCGTGTGGTGGATTCTACCGTGGGGTTGGCGTGCGAAGCACGCAATGCATTGTGTATTGAAGATACTCTGAATACGGGGGTTGGCGTGTAAAGCACGCAATGCTTTGTGTGTTGAAGACCCCCAATACGGGGATTGGCGTGCGAAGCATGCAATTCATTGTGAATATGCGGAATGGCGTGCGAACCATTTCGCAGCTATTCAGCACCGATGTGAATAGACCTATTTAACAAATTGTGGGTTGAAAACCTAAATCATAGGCCTGTAAACTTAATTTTTGAAATTTGCTCAACTCACGTCAGCGTTTCAGCTGCGTGGTCGAATTGGTTTATTTATTTGTTCCATAAATCAAATTTCACAAAAATTTACTAAACAAATTGTCATCTATAGATTAGTGCCCACATAGACACGACCCTATGCGTGGGTGACGGAGTGGTGCACAACATTATGGAAAAAGAAGAGAGAAGAAAAAAAAGAAAAGAAAAACACAATTTTGAAATAAGCAACAAAATTTAAATCACTAGAACAACAACGTCACTACAGTGCCCACACAAAAATACCCTTACAAAGAATCAGAAGAACGCGAGAAAAAAAATAAAAAGATAAAAAGAGCGACATAGGTCAAACGTAACTTTTTACGTACTCCGAAAAAAAGACCGACTTATAATAATCTCTCCCTACCTCCCTTAACCATAGGGAAACTTGCTTTTTATAGGCCTCAACTTCATAAATTGAAATAGTCTCAGGTTTTTTTTTTTTTTTTTGAATATTACGGAAAATCATCAATCTGTGAAACGTAATATGAGTTTGTCGTGGATACAGCTCTATACAGCCTATCAGTTCTTATACACACTGCTTGAAAATGCGAATGATTGGCAATAGAAAAAACGAAATTGGAATTTGTATGTAAAAAGAGTTTTTGCAAAAAGTTGTCTCATATTAAATACGTTTAAACAGTCATACAGCTCATCAGATGGATGTCTTTTTACATTGGTAATAATGTATGCTATAAAACGTTATAATATTTTCTTTGAAAATATAACTGAGAAAATATAATTGATAGAATAAACTTAGAACACAAAATCTCACAACTAATACGTTTATTAACTCAAACGCGTTTCAACGACAAACGCATCAGTTATAGTTTGACTATTGTAGCTCATGCACCACTGAAGATGGCGACTTTGTCGTTGAAACGAGCATAAACGTATTAGTTGTGATATTTTGTGTTCAAAGTCTATTCTATCAAATCTCGTATGTCGTATTGGAGATTAGTTACTGAAATTATTTTGCTAATATTTTCAGGTTGGCTGGAGATGCGTAACCTTAGCACGTGAGTCTCACCATTTCTCTTTTTAGTTGTTTTTTTAACTTCCCGCTACCAATAATGGGAAGTTATTGATTTCGGTCCGATTTTCTAAAGTCGAGTTTTCATTAAATCTCCACGTTTTGAGGTCCCAGGAAGCCATTCTGACTATTCCCGCCGAGATGTCCGACCGTGTGTGTGTGTGTGTGTGTGGGGGTGTGTGTGTGTGGGTGTGTGTGTGTGTGTGCGTTGGTAAACACTCTATTGTGGCATCATTCACCGGTACCAGACCACACTGTGGCAACATAAAAAATTGTGGCAACATACACACGTTGCCACAATTTATTTGGCTTATATTTATGATTCTTATCGAAGAATAAGGTATATAAGAGTCAGTTGCCATAAATGAGTTTTTCTCCCGGTGTGTAAAAAGGTCGAACATTACGCATTTGCAGCAACTGGGACTTCGCCGTGTGATAGCGCTCCTAACGGCTAACGTAGTAAGCTGATTTGTCGTGATTTCGCGGCAAAATGTACTTGGTACAGTGTTGCCGCTTCAATTCTCTACAACTTACTACGGATGGTTCATCCAGCCGTAGTAGTTTTGTATACCTTGCTTGGTACCAATCGAATTATTTAAACGTTACAAATGATTTTCCGTTGTAATATACGAAAGAAATTAAAAGAACAAGGAACAGTAATATCATACATTTTAGTATTTAAAACTTATAAATTATTCAAAAAGTTCAGAATGTTTTGCACGTAATCTGGAAATTAATTCGTATTTTTTATTTTAAGACCAGTAAATAAAACTTGTAATATAGACCACTGTAATTTCTTTTCTTTTAATCGTAATTTATAAAAGTATATACGCTATTTAACATTAGTAGCTGATGTCATATTTTTTTGAAAACATTATTGTTTTATAAGTAAGTTTTTCTAAACAGTAAGTTATTTTCTATAATAATGGTAGTAAACTTTTAATTAAAGCCAGAATTCTTGGCCTGCACGATGTTATAATATTTATGTATAACTAAAATTAATTTGATGTAATAACGTACTGGAATATGTACTAAATTACAAAGAGCATTGTCAAATTTCTTTTTGCAATAGTGTACTAATGTAAATTTAAGGAAACCACTCAAGGTAGTTTATATAATGTGTCCTCTAGTGAAACTATCGCTTCCCAAAATAAATTACAGTTAACAGTATTATAGGCGGATAAAGTCATTAAGCTAAAATATTACATAGTTTATAATTTAATTGTATAAAATGTAATAAATTGAGACCCAACCTATAAAACGAAAGACATCGTGCATTTAAACTCATAAACATATAATCAATCAGGAAGTGGCCAAATTTAATCGATTAGTTTTATTCCTATACACTTATATGCTTAAATGTTTTCTGAATACAAATTCAGATAGGCCTACAACATATTGTAACTGTTTAAAAAAATACGAATTTTAAAAATTGCTCTCTTACAAAAATTGGCTTTGAGTTTCACTAGTAGGCTAAACTTAAAAACTATTATTCTTAATTTATTCATATTAGTGTATTCAACCAATTAGTTTATAACACGTGACATTAAAAAAAAAATCATATATATGGTCTTCGGGTCAGAATTTTGAAGGCCTACATTTTATTTGGTAAATATTATATGTTTCGTTGCTAATGTTTTTTTTTTATAGGTTATACAATATTGTATGACTTTTATTTGAGACTAATGTTTTCTAAATTCAAGCTTTAACCAGCTAATTCCTCTATTAATAAAGTAAAAGATGAATGAATAAAGCACCTACACATCTGTATTTAAAAAACCCAATTATTAATCTTTTAATTTTTTTTTAAAGTTTAAATTATCTCTAGGCTGTACAGAGTGTTTATAAAGTCCTGTTACCTCCCTTATTTTTTGTTACAAAAATAAGTTAATAAAACTTTGTATATATCTTGAGTTTCATAACTTTTTTACTTAGTATCTGACCCTTTGTAATTTTGGAGTAAGTCAGTTGTACGTTGATGTTAAATGTAACACATTTTAAAAATAGAAACTGTAAGTAAATATAGTAAGGTGCCACTAATTCGTCTGAGTTTATGTCTTAAAAAACTTTTTCATGTAACATTTTTCATGTACTGATATAATAGCTGTACCTGCGTCATTTTGTTCCTAATATTTATTGTGATAGCACTCAGTTTTGCCTTTTTACAAATAAGTCACGCAAATGAAGAAAATTTAACAATTTTTCGGACAAAAACCTGCGTTTGTGTTATAATAAAAATATAATTTTCCAGAACTTTGATTGTCCATTATTTTGAAACGAAGCAAGATACTATAAGTTCTAGTTTGCGCCATTATGTTTCTCGTTTAATAAACTTTTCAGCTGTGTATTACATGCCCTACATTTGCATTTGAAATTGTTAACCCCCTACCCTCTCAAGCCAAAAAAATCATAGAGGTTCAGATATGTCAAAAAAATGTGACCTGTTATGCAACACAACATATACCGGGTGTCTCGGAAGTTCAAGAACGGCCAAATATTTTGCAAACAAGCGATGTTATTCTCCAGAACATAATAAAATTATATGAATGCAAATAAATTTATTCACTGTATTGAAATTGCATTCTTCACTGTATTGAAATTTGTGTTAAAAAATGTTGTCCGCCATCTTGAATGTACCTTTTTTTCAAAAACGAAGGTCTTTTGGTACATAATCAATTGTATTACCTTTTTTTGTAAAGCAAACAACATGCTCTTTATTCGAATTTTCCTTTGAAATAATACCACATGGTGAGACTAGGGTATTACGCCTACATTATTTAGCTAATGTCTGAGTAAAATAAATTAGGAAGACCAAAACTCTTTTAATTTAATTTAATGTCTATACCCATCATTCAGTATACAACTTAAATAAACTCACTAAAATCAATATAGTAAGTCAAGCATCATAGTAAAGCTTGACAGTAAGAGAAATATGTTATGCAGAGATGCAAAACCTGTTCAAAATTATTTATGCAGAACCGAATATAATTTATGATCGATACAAGTCTCATTTGTCTCTCGAAACTATAGTGAAAATAACTGTGAGGTGCTGTATTATCGGCCAAAATATAACAGTATATATTGCTGTAAAAATATATATATCGCAGTATATATATTGCTGTATTGTATGTTCATGATTGAGCAGAAGGTGAATGTCTTGTAAACTCTGCACTAACATGATGGTTCAAGTGACTCTTTATTTATTATACAGGTTTATATAAAAATGCTATTGACTATAATATGTCACTTGGTCCATTTATAAGGATTCGTACACATGATATATTCGATAAAAAATACATTATAGACGAAATTTTGGAATTAGATGAATTACATAGTACGAAAATCGTCCAAGAATAGACACAATATGTTTTTGACAAAAATACTTTTACTTTGTCGGCATATTTCGGCAATGCAATAAATATTTCAGGTGTGGTTCAGTCGTCTGTCAAAATGTCTGGCCTTGATTTTGACACTAAAGTTATAAAACGGATTTCGTTAACAATTACCTCCCAATCCTTTTTACCTGCTCAAAGTGCAAGTCAAACGTGGGAATATTTTTATTTTTGGCAAACACTTTAAGTTTTTTGACAAAAATACTTCCACTTTGTCGGAATAGCTAGCCAATGCAATAAATATCCTAACAGGCAATAAGTTGTCAGTCAAAATATTTATGGCCTTGTTTTGCAACTAAAGTCATAACTACGATTTCGTAAACTGTACCATCCCAACCCTCCCTAACTGCAATCTTTAAGAGTTTTCTACCTGCTAAAATAGCAAATAGCACCTAGTAATTTCGGGTAGGTTTAGAATTTTATAACGTCTGTACGAGTAGGAAAGTATTTAAAATTCAAATATTGTGACAAACAATATCTATATATATAAAGCTGAAATACCATTGACTCACTCACTCATCACAGTATCTTGAAAACCATACCTCCTAGGAATGTGAAATTTGGTACACATATTTATTGATCATAGGCCCTAGAGCCGCACTAAGAAAGAATTTTGAAATATTTCGCGTTAAAGGGTTGAAGCAACCTGTAAAACCATAAATATTTTTTGTTTTATATCTCAAAAACCATATGGCCTAGGAACGTGGAATTTGTTACACATATTGCTCCTAGGCTTTAGATTTGCATTAAGAAAGAATTTTGAAATGTTTCGAGTTTAAGGGTTGAAACAACCACTAAAACCATAAATATTGTTTGTTTTATATCTCAAAAACCATACGGCCTAGGAACGCGGAAGTTGGTACTCATATGCCCACAGGTACTAGAGGCGCACTAAGTAAGGATTTTAAAATATATGGCCTCAAAAGGTTGAAACAACCCCTAAAATTATACATTTTATTTATTTACTTTCTTTAAAGCTAGAAAGCTGAAATTTTGTACATTTATTTCTTAAAATCACATATAAAAAGTAAACCAGTTTTACTTTTTGTCACGTTCTGCTAAGGGGTGGAAATGTAGTAAAAATCCCTAAAACAATTAATATTAATTTTTATACTTTCCTGAAAGTTAGAGAGATGAAATTTGGTGCATTAATTTCTTACAAGATGCATATAAAATAAAAACGTTTTACACTTTGTAACGTTATGCTAAAGGATTGAAAAGTAGTAACAACCTCTATACATATTAATTGAATAACGTTGAGGAACGTGAAATTTGGTACACATATGCTCATAGGTACTAGAGACGCAATAAGAATAATTTTTAACTATTTAACGTTTAAGAGTTGAAACAACCCCTAAAAAAAATGTTGTTGTTTGCTATATTTTCTTTAAAGCGAGAAAGCTGAAATTTTGTACATTTATTTCTTGAAAAACACAAAAAGTAGGCCTAAGCCAGTTTCCCATTTTGTTACGTGCTGCTAATTGGTGAAAATGTGATAACAACTCCTAAAAACTATAAATATTAATTGGTTTTCTTTCCTTAAAGCTAGAGATTTTAAATTTTTATTTATTAATTGAAAGGAAATATTTAAATGCGTAAAGCTGATCAAATCCATCCCGATCTATGCATGCGCATATTAAAGTCGTATCTGTTCGATCTGCAACATCCAGCTAAGACTGTGATTTACCAGTCTGTAGATTTAGCGGTTGAAAAAGAAGACGCTCTTCACTCTGAATTCTTTATTTTTAATTGATTTAAATTATTCAGCAAACATACGTTGACGAAGACGATTGAAGGGCAGCCAATGAACAAAACATACCAAATTAATTGAAAATGCATGTAATAATTCACTTTCGTGATATAAAAGATGAAAGAAAATGAGGGAGAAATATTACAATTATGTAACATAGTGGACAGGTTGATTTGCTGTATACCCTATTTTGTCTCTTTGAGAATGGGTAGTACAGAAACGACACATTTTTGTTAGTAAACAAAACGTGTAAAAATTAGTTGTTTTATTTATAAGTATATATAATTTATAATTATATATAAATTGATTGATGCTTTACCATGAGCCATTAACTGCTGCTGCTTGTGAATGAAGCGAATCTTCTTTAAGTACAAGCGGTCATGTTGGATGAAGCTCATTTTGAATTGGCGGGAAAAGTTAATAAACAGAATTTTCGATATTTGTCTGTCGAGAATCCAAGAGAACTTTATGAACGACACTCCATCCACAGACGTGACTGTTTGGTGTGGAGTAGTGCGGTTTGTTATCATTGGCCCATATTTTTTTTTAAACGATATGGGAATGCCTGTCACTGTTAACTCAGAACGCTATATGGCCATGCTCAGAAATTTTCTGATGACACAGTTACGTGAGTTAGGAATCGACACAAACTGTATTTGGTTCCAACAGGATGGTGTGACATCAAACGAGTCAACGAAAGTTTTTCGTCAAGTGTTTCCGGGACATTTGATTTCCAGGTTTGTTGATGTTCCATGGTCTGCGCGATCCCCAGATCGCACTTTTGACCTGTGCCTTACTAATTCTTTTAACCTTTATTATAACTGTTGTTATAAAATGTACGAAATAATTTGATTTGAACATTTAACATGATTTACCATGATTTACCATCTTAGTTTTGAGGTTATTATTTATCCTACCCCTTTATTATAAATAAAACATAACATATGTTTTGAGAAGGTTCCACCGGGGGTTGGCGTGCGGAGCACGCAGGGGTCTCCCCTAGTAATAAATTATTGTACATTTTAACACTTCTGACATTGCTTATTAGTAGTTGTTCAGTATTGGATTAAATTTACTTCAACATATAATATCCAAGCCCACACATATTAGGGCCTTTACAATAAGGTTTTATATAGGCCTAGTGAGCAATAAAACATGAAATGTTGGTTGGCGAAATTTTAGAATAATAATTTTTTTATCAAGACTCAGATTCAATCTAAAAAAACCCTGAACTATACTAACATAAATCTCTACTAACAGTATTTTTCGAGTTTGTAAACAAGTTAGTAACACTTCATATTTTAATAAAAATATTTCAACAAGTAGATTACGCAAGTACTGTAGTACCTACTATTCTAAATTTGTCTGTTTGGCTTTTCTTAATAGCTTGTAATTAAATAACTTTTACAAAACAAAGTTCAACCAAAACTGTTATTTGATGGCATTGAAAAATATGAATAGCCTACTAATAAAAATATTTCAAAATAGAAGATGGTAGGCCTATAAATAAAATATTGTTCTGTACATTATTAAACATAGTTTAATCAAAATAAACAAACGTTAAAAAAGGCAGCTTCAAGAATAAAAATAATAATACTTTATAAATAATATCTAATTAAGACATCATTCAAATGAAATACATGGTAAATAATAAAGACTGTTTTTGAAGGAAATGTGTTAGAAGAGTTGACTGGGTAGTATTTGAACGGGTTATGGTTCTTACTAAAGTTGGCCTATATTCAAATCCGGCTATTGGCGATGGCTTTTACGGTAAGCTATTTACCTTCCCGTTCTTAATTCTATGAAATAATAAGAATGTTAAGCAAAATTGAAGGATATATTTTTAAAATATCATTAAACAGATCAAATATTTTACAGAGCAGCGTTACTAGTAAAGTTCTACGAATGATTTCCGTTGTTTATTGCCCCCACAATATAACAAATAAAGGATCGCCCCAGGGCTATTACCTTTTCCCGGTCAGTAAACTTTGGTTTTAGGAGTTCGAAGCTTGCAGTATTGTTTGCTTTTTTTCAGACGAACCTTCGTACAAGTACCTGACCCTCTGAGAACAAATAATACTGACCCGTAAGCCGTAAGCATATGTTTTGAGTAGATTGTCAACCCATGTTTTTTGTCTTGCTCTATAAAAGGCGGCATCTCGCTGTTGTAACAATATTTCGTCTTAGCTGGTTTGAACTAGTCACTGTAGTTTGAACAACCTTTATTAGGCAGTAACGTAAGGAACATAAAAAGACTTTGTACAGTTCAAACTCGCTGTAACTTTGAAACGATAGAGCGCCATATTGTAAAAAATGGTTAAGCTTGGCATTCATTATACAAACGTATACATTACAATCTAGCTTGATTCGTTAAAGCGTTTAAACTCAAACTTATGGAAACGCATTTTGTTAATAACCTACCAATTTGATATAATTTTGAAACGGTTGCATTCATAGACGAAATAGTACTATTCAAGTATTTTGTGCTGCATCTTAAATATTATTATTTTATTTAAGTTGTAAGCATTTGTTAACAGCGTTCTGAAGCTTACTTTTATTTATGCAAAATAAGCAAAAGATACTCACATTGAATAATGAAAGACGATATGTAATTTTACTATATAGTACATGGTTTTTTATTTAAGATATTTTGTTTAATTTGGTGCATGTAATAAGTAAGCATTCAAAGCAAGAGTTGTCTTATTTTCCCCTAGCTGTGTGTCATACCATATGAAGTCCTTTTAACGTAGATGATCAGTGTTCTATTTTCTACACAGAATTATTTAATAACGTAAAAAAATTGGATTAAACAAGCTTAATAGTTGCCAAAAAACCATTGTCAACATTTGAAATAAGTCAAGTTTAAAAAGTTGCACGTTCTGCCCTTTAATAAGTTCCACTCAGGAACTTTAAAACTGTTTATTTGAGTGAACTGTTGAAGAAGATGAACATAAGGAGTTGTAGCCTACTACTGTCATCATTTAATGCTTCACAATTAATTATCTTCCTTATATTATTTCCTTTTGAAGATTACGCCCCTATTAAAAATTTGGAAGGATACCTTGTCCGCCATATTGAATCTAATTTCCATAAGACCATAATAATAAGTAATTTTTTCTGTTAGTTCGTGGAATAAATTTAAAAAAGGGTTTGCATTTTGAATTACAGTACTGTCATATGCGGATGTTGATTGCCAAATACATTTTCAAATACCGTTTTATTGTTTTCATAAACGTATGGTATAAATAGTAAACTTTATTAACTTTTTGCTGAGTTGCAAAAAGAGATATTGCAAAAAACTTAAGCAATCAATACCCAGAATATATTTTATTTAAGAAAAAAAATACAGCTTTCATTTTTTGACGAAAATAACACAAAAATATGCTTAAAAGTGAAAGTATGGTTAGGTTATTTTAGGTAG
>JAGFPH010016994.1:0-18385 GCA_018207615.1 Philaenus spumarius
CTTGAAGTATTGCCAATTCTCGCGGTCTACGGCCATGTACAAGAGACGGATATGGTTTACCCATCACAAGTTTAGTATTGTCAGCATTGTGGACCCTAGTGTCACTAATTAATTCTTTTCAGTTTTACACAGCTTCATTTTGGACCTAAAGGTCAGGCAGAATGGACAGCGCCACTTATGACCACACTTCTTGTCAACGTAAATAGTAAACACCTTCTAGTATAAATAGCCCAATCAAAGTTCAGTTAGTATATTTGATTTTGAGTTCCCTGAAAACATAACAATATCTTTGGCGACCATAAGTTACTACACATAAATCATGTTATTTTTAACAGCATATTATGAATAGAGCTATTTAGTTTTTCCTCCGAATCTACTAATAGCAGCATAACAAAGTACCAATAGTAATGATTTCAGTTCAGTAATATTTGAAACAGGATTGAAAACTTTAATATGCGGAAAATCGAGGACTTACGAACAAACTATTTGTATTTGGAAAACTGGCTAGTAATAAATTCTGAAACAAAATTACTTTTATATCATTAAAGTCATGAATTAAAATAAGGACTTTACATTTTAATTTTAGCAGTTTAACTGAATCACAAGTAAAGAATTATCAACTAATTTTGAAAAATCATAGTTAATCGTCCCTCAAAAAGAATAAATCAATCGATTAAAAGTAAGTAATAATTACAACAGAAGTGGTATATATATGTATGTTTTACACAACACATAAACTGAAAATGTAGAACAATTATAGAAATGTACAATGCTAAAATCTTCTTTATAAAAGGTTAAACATTCTCATCAAAATAAAATATATTTACTGAAGTTTTAATCATCCACAAATATATAAAGTTTTAGTTTTGATAAAAAATAAATAGACGGACGATATTTTGTTTTGTTCACGCGTCTAGAAAGCTTTCCCCTTTAGTGATCTCTAGTACCCCTACCACAAAGTCTCTTCAACAAAATGCAAAAACAAATAGACCTTACTGTGTATACTCTATATCTCCACTGTATGTAATGAGTCAAAATAATAATTTATGTCTGTATTTTAATAAAAAATCATTACTCAAACACAAAATATCAAAACACCTAATTTCAGTTATTACTAAATTTCTTTTTAACTAATCAGCACTATATTTTAATTGCAACACAATATTAGGAACTGCACAAAACCTGTTGAATAAATTAATTATAGACCTAACAGAGCTATCTATCCCTTGTTACTTGACAGATGTTAATATACTGTTAGAAACACATGTCCTGAATGTTAAGTAGCTAAGGGGAGATATCTACAGAGGTCCATTTAACAACCCACCTTCATTTTCAGGTTTATTTAAATCTGATTAACTAACTTTTACAAACTATAGATGATAACTACAGTTTAAATACATAATAAATAGAGATCTTATTGTTTCTAAATTATTATAACTACGAAAGAGAAATGTTGTAAGTATAAATTATTATTTTGTAACTAAATTTACCATAAAACGAGAATATATATACAGATTATTCACAAAGTCCCTTCAACACAACTCATTATTTTTTCTCTGAAAATAAGTTAACAACACTTTGTATATATCTTGTGTTGCATAACAGGACACATTTTTTTTACATATCTGACCCTTTATGATTTTGGGGAGCCTAGGGGGTAAGGGGCTAACAATTTTAATTATAAAGCTAGGTCATACAATACACCATTGAAAAGCTTATTAAAAGAGAAACACCATGCCGCAAACTAGATCTTAATATCTGACTTCGTTTCAAAATAGTGAACAATCAAAGTTCTGGAAAAACAAAGTAATAACCTGCTTTGATGTTATAATAACAATATCATTTTGGCAAGATTATGACATGGCTATAACAAATGACAAGTGAAATGTGCTGTCCATAACAAATATTAATGTTACTCAGAATAAATTTGTTATTACTCCATTATATGTATTTCACCTCTTTGCCCGAATAACTGAAGCAGTTGCAATAATTTAAAAAGTATTCCTAGCTACTAAACTAGTTAGGAGGTCGATGCTTGGCCGATTTAGAATGTGTTTAAGGTCATAATTACTAGCAGTTATTGTAAATAGAATTAAATGGTTGCACTGTTTTAACTACTAAAAGAAAAATATAGCATACATCATTACTAATCTATACAGTAAGATATTTCGGTACTATTAAATCGGATCAAGTATCAAAATAGTACTTTTGCGATTAGTAATGAACTGCATAAAATGGTGCGATCGGAATGATATCCTTCAGATTACATACTTTTTTCTTTTCGCCTAATATTTTGAAAGTACCAAGACTTAGTGAACGGTTTATTAACCTTATAAATAAAATTTGTTTAATTACGAATTTATAGGCAAAAAATACTACCTTATTTGTTTATTATTAACTTTGTATCCAGTTTTATTAACTTATAGGCCTAAGTAGAGGGAAGTTATAACAATTGGTTCAAAGTTATAAAAATATTTATGTGTTTTAAGGTACTATAATATTTTTACACTTTGGAGATGGTAAAGTGTGTGTGGTGTGAATGTACTTTTACCATATACAAATATACAATACTAGTTATAACAGCTTATTAGGTTTACTAGCATCAATTTACTAAAAACAAATTTAGGATAGCTCCACCATATATCAATCTGAATTATTTACAACGCTATATTAAACTATGGTTTCGCATATAAGTTTGATAAAGAAACATTAAAAATTATTTCGAAGTTAGTTATTTGTCTTCAATTGATTACAACCTCAATAGAAATATAATAGGATGCTTCTAGAAGAACATAATATCTTTGATTTAATTCTACCGTTTCGTCAAAATGCCAGTTGATCTACTTACTTGCTAGTTACTAGTTTAGTTACTACTCGTCCAAACTTTTATTGTTTTAAGAAAAATAATTATATTTATTTCCAATGGATTTTTTAGTCAATCCACATTTTATTCTTGTGTGTATTATGATAGATAAGTTACAACGCAAATAACAAAATAATTGTGTGTGCCTTTTCTAATTTAGAGATTAGGATTTCTTTTTAGGTGTTAACAATAATATATAATGAGATGTTTTTGACGACAATGTTTAATTTATTAAACATCGTTATAGAGCAAAAACATAAGACCTTAATATTCTAAACATTAAACATAACTATATTATATGTTATATGCCGAAATTCGGCTTTTATTTTCGACATAATCATTGAAAGATTTCAAAATTTCTATTACTGACCTCCAAAACAAGTCGGTCCAATATTTTGATTTAAATATAAAAATGCACACTTTCACAAATCAATCAATATCCACAGATAGATCCAAACAAACAAAATATTTACGTACTATCAGGATTCTCACAAAAATGCTGGAGAATACTTGCTCTGTTTACAAAAATATAAGCTTTTCTGTGTGTTCAAATATGTGTTTCCATGGCAACAATTAATAATATTTGAAACCGTATTGTTGATCGAAAAGAAAAACTTGCATTCATATTTTTTAAACAATACAAATTAAAAAAAAAACAAAGTTAAAAATATAAACGTGTACGGCTCTAAAAATTAAACTGATGTAATAGTGGAAAGACAACATTGCATTGAAAATTCATCCTATCGCATGCACTTGTATTTTAACTGTTGTAGGCCCTATAGTTAGAAAACGTTTGTATTTTAAGAAAAAGAAAGAATTTGGTATTTTCAAGTTGGAAGATATATTGATAAAGTATATTCTAAGGTTTTGATAACAGTTGTTTATTTGGAATAAATAAGTAAATAAAGAGTCTAAAAAATACAGTAACTAAAACACATTTTTAAAACTAAACAACTACTTTATAATTAAAGAATTATTCCACTTTTGAATAGCCTTTCTCAATATTACCAATAGTTAAATTGTATCTAATTAAAGGATAAAAGCACAAAAACAATATTTAATACATTCTAATTAATTATTTACTGTATCTCAACATCGATGTTTTTGCGATCACTATACTTTCTCTATACTATAATATAGTGAGAAAGTAAAGATCAATAAAAATGTATGCCTTTCTTTTTCTTCCTTCACTTTCACTTTAGTTTCTTTACTTGTAGGAGTGGTTGATACATTTCTCGGTGTGATCTTAAACAGTTATTTTAATTTACTTAGATTTTTTATAGTGCTTTATTTTTAGTTATCTTTAAAATGTTTTGTACCATGCAAGAAAGAGTAGAAACTATTTGTATATATGGAGGTTTTGGAGATTTTGTAAATAGGTTGTATTACCTGACGGTGAGTAACTATCCCAAGTTCAGTTTTAAATTAAGGTGTACTCGTGAAATTTAAAATTTAACGGTTCACAAAAGTTGTTTCATTTGTGCAAAAATAAATTTGAATAAGTAAGATGGGATTTTTTTAGCAAACTGGCTGCTAAGTTGAAAATCGTCATTGACATATGTGTTTTCGAAACTCTTATGTATGAATGACAAACTAATGATTTCTTTTATGTTTAATGAAAAAACAATTATTTCCCACAAAAATATGTAATTTTAGATTAAGTTTTCATCGTGTTTACTTTGTGCCAACTAATACTTTGTGTAGCCTATACTAACTATGATGGGATGGGGATGTAAGCCAGTGCACAGTACCCAAACGCAACTTATGTTTTAATTTTTTTTGGGCCTACAATGAACCAAATCACTTTTATTTGTAACCAATTTTACAAACTTAGAATTAGGTAATTATTTTTCACAACTAAATTTTGTTTGTTTTTTAAATAGGTAAAAGCAACAAAAAAAATAAAAGATTACTAGTAATCTTATCTTTTTTTGTTGCTTTTACCTATGTGTATGTATAAAATAATCAATAATGAACATTTCATATAAATTTGTATATTATTAACTAAAGGAAACAATATAAAATGTAACAACAGAAGTTTGACTAATAGTATTACATGTGAAACTTCTGGTGTTACATTTTATATTGTTTCCTTTAGTTGATAATATACAAATTTATATGAAATGTTCATTATTGATTATTTTATTATTAATGGTAAAACTAAACCGCATTGCATCATTAGAATTATTGTGGGTGGTCTTGTCTATTTTAATCTCTGTATTACATTATATATGTATAGGTTCCCTCTGAAATATCAGAGTGTACAATAATCCGTTTGCATTAGCTTAGTTACTACCGGGATTTGTGAGCGAAACGAGCATGGTCGAAGCCCCTAGTAATTAATAAGCTAAATAGGTTTATATTTTTCAGAATTTCAGTTTAATGATTAAAATTCTAGAAAATTTCATTTTTAAATAAGTGTTTTCTAAACTCTTTTTCTAATATAATTAAATTGTCGCCACAGGATAACTAACATTACTTACCGGTACCTAAACCTATTTCTTCTACATGTTTGTCTTACAGCGGCTTTTATAAATAAATAGCAAAAGATTTAACGTAGACATTTTAAATAAAACATTAAATAAATGGCACGTGAAATGTGCTGTCCAATACAAATGTTAATGGAATTTAAATAAATAAATGAAAACTTTTTGTACTATTTCACAAAGCTTTATTGAGCCGTGCCGACCTAGGCTTCGCCAGCTACGGCATTATCGAAGGCAACTTAAAGACTAAAGGAACAATGGAATTTGTTATTACTCCATTAGCACGATACATTATATGTATTTCAATTCTCTGCCCGAATAACTGAACCACTTGCAATAATTTGAAAGTATTTCCTAAATATTGAACTAGTTAAGAGGTCGATGTTTGGAAGATTTAGAATGTGTTAAAGGTCTAGCAGTTATTGTAAATAGAATTAAATGGTTACCCTGTTTTAACTATTAAAAACTTTATAGCATACACCATTAGAAGTGTTTATAGTAATCTATTTCGGTACGAGTAAATTTGATCAAGTATCGAAATAGTTCTTTTGCGATTATTTAGTAATGAACTATAACTTTTATAAACTGCATAACATGGTTTTAAGGGTTTTACTTTTTCGGACAAAACCCAACATGACATCATCCTTAAATTTGCATACTTTTTTTTTATTTTCGCCTAATATTTTTCAAGAATCAAAACTTAGCGAAAATTATAAAAACTTAATACAGTAATAAAATTTGTTAAATAACGAACGTATCGGTGAAAAATACTACCTTATTGGTTTATTATTAACATTTTATCCTGCTTTAATAACTTATACGTAGATTGAAGTTATAATAATGGGTTCGAAAATAAAAATATGTATTTGTTTTGAGGTACCTACTTCACTATAGTATTTTAACACTTTGGAGAAGTGAATATGTGTGTGACGCGAACGTATTTTATAATATATTCTTACCAAATGCAATAATAGTTATAACAGCTGATTAAGTTTACTAGTACCAATTTACTAAAAACAAATTTAGGGTAGCCCCAGCCTAGATCAATATGAATTATTTACAACGCTATATTAAACCTATATTAAACTATAGTTGTTTCACTTATAAGTTTGATAAAGATACTTTAAAAACTGTTTCAAATTTATTAATTTGTATTCAATTAATTACAACCTCAATAGAAAAATAATAGGATGTTTCTAAAAGAAAATAATATCATTGATTTACTTCGCCCGTCTACGTACGTATTCGTCAAAATTCCTGTTGATCTACTTATTTCTCTCTATTTATTTACTCCCCCGTACTTTCATTGTTGTAAGAAAAATCATTTTATTTTTGTATAATCGGTGGATTTTTTAGTTAATACACTTTTTATCCTTGTGTGTATTCTAATAGATAAATTACAAACCAAAATAAATAACAAAATAATTTAGTATGCCTTTTATAATTTGGAGTTTAGGTTTTCTTTTAAGATATTAACAATATAGATAATGAGATATACGACCACCCAGATCAATGCATTAAACATCGTTACAGAGTAAAAATATAAGAACTTAAAATTCTAAACATTAAACATAACTATAATATATGTTATATGCCGAAATTCGGCTTTATTTTCGGACCAATATTTTGATTTAAATATAAAAATGCACACTTTCACAAATCAATCAATATACACAGATAGATCCAAACAAACAAAATATTTACGTACTATCAGGCTTCTCACAAAAATGCTGAAAAATACTTGCTCTGTTTACAAAAATATAATCTTTTCTGTGTGTTAAAATATGTGTTTCCATGGCAACAATTAATAATATTTGAAACCGTATTGTTGATTGAAAAGAAAAACGATTGCGATTCTTGTTAGGTTCAACTTTCAAGCCAAACCTGTCCAAAATAACTAATCTGAAATACGAAGATGAAATGATACGCATGATTACTAAAACGATTTATGTATCAAGTTGTATATAATATAACCATGAGAGGTTAAGTATATTTTGGTTTTAATATTTTAAAATGTATTTTACACTCTACCAAAGAATTTTATTTATGATATTAGATATAATGGATCATTATTTGCATTATTCAAAGTAAACACATATAGAAGTTTGCCCATTAAGACATATACAGTATTACTAATAAAACATAAATTAATTATAAAGCATTTAAATAAACAGTAAATTATAGTATATCTTTCTTGGTTCAAACTTTAAATAAGCTACTTAAAAATTGTGTTTCTATAATTTTATTAGTGTCTTCCATTTAACATACACTTTGTTTTAGGGATTCTATTTCAAACAACAAACGTATTACTAATTAATTCCTCTAAATCTTTCAACATTTTAAGTTTAAATCATGTACATACAAATATGTTTTTGTTCTGTTAATCATGATTTAGTAAAGTAACCATGATTAGTTGTAGTAGGGATTTTCACAACTAAATAGTAAACATTTTCGATGTTGTACATTAATTGGATAAAGTTGAGAACTGCCTTTCTTCTTATGTAGTGGATTTTGTATAGAAATAATGTATTCTGAAAAATGTTCTCAATATAATTCATTCTGATTTAAGGTGTTTCAAAATATACCTAACTTTTTTCTAATCTCTCACTGATATTTAATACTTTGTAGAAAATTAAAAGTCAATGAGTTTTCCATACAAGCGTCTAGGATTAGGAATCTATAAATACTACCTTTAACTTGCCCCCACCACGATATTCCTTTTTACTTTATCGCCTTAGCTATTGTTTGCACATATTAGTTAAATGCTTATTATTTAAATATGAAAAGCCTATCCTTACTAACTTTACATGCTAACTTGTCACAAATATGTTTAGTCAATTCATTTGAATTTATAACAAAATAAAAGTAAAATAAAAAACTAGGACTTTTTAAACTAGCCTGTTTTAAACTTTGAACTCACATAGATAAAATAATTTACTTTTTATAGCAAATCTTCACAATTTATACTTTATATACCTCAATTTGTGTAAATTTCTATATCTGTTTTCTTTAATTAATGTTTTTAAATAAATTTAGTAAAATAATGGCATCGCTAGATAAAGAGTAAACAAATGTTAAAATATAGAACCAATATAACAAAGGAAATATATTAAATCTCTCATGGTTACATTATATACAGTTTGAAACATATTTTATCTTGATTCTTTTTATTGCAGTAATAAATTTGGCTTAAAGTAAAATAAACAACAATCACAATCGATAAATTATACAAATAGATTCGAAAGAATTAAGTCATAGGTAAGATAAATTAAGGTTAGAACGAAGTAAATGAGCTTCGCGATTTATACTGATGAAGTAACTAGGATTGTATTTAATATAGCTCCATTTTTAAGGATAAGGGGTGTTTCACACGGACCACAATCGCGTGTAGGATGTGGGGCCGACTGCGGCATTGCAATGCGACAGTCGAGAAAACGCTTGTGATTGGGACAGTTAAGGTTACGTACAGGTGGTTGTAAATAGTCTTTTTTCATTGACAGTGAGTATGGAAGAAAAGGATATTTTATTGTATATTTTACTTCGTCGAGCTATCCGACGTTGTAGAAAAGTCTTCAGGCACTACTGGGTCCATCCTATTGTGAGTTCTCGTCTCTTCAAAAGTCAGTTTTATTTACTGCACTCTGAGTTGTAAAATGAGTTGTCCAAATCTGACGTTATTAAATACCGAACAACTAAAAACTCAAATATAACCAAGTAAACTTAAGGTACAATTGGAGGGAACACCATCACAGCACATACGATTGTCGTACTAAAGCAAGGAGGAGCCAATGTTGGTGTTCGAGCCAATGGTACTACACGCGCAAGGAAAGTAATCGCAACCACAGCAGGCGACACAGTGTGAAAGTATCAGTGCCACTACCATGCCTGCCAATGTATTTAACATGCATTGTGGTCCACAGATCAAAAATAGTAGCTCCCACATACCACATTCGATTGTGGTCGTGAAACAGGCCTAAATCGCACTCAAAACACACAATGTTTAGTAAGTTCTACAATTATTTATTATACCAACCATAGTCATCAGTGTAAAGCTGCCTTGACATTGCCCCTGGCGAACCATGGTCGACAAAATTCAATAAATAATTACTACCTACAAATAGTGTGTGTAAATTGATTTAACCTTAAATCAGTAACAGTTTAACTAAAGGTAATGGTGGCGTAATGCCATTAAAAAGTTAAATCGTTCTTTAATTAAAAAATACATAGTTCTTTAGTTTTTAAAATATGTTCTAGTTTCTGTACTGTTTAACTATTTGTAGTTGAAAACTAACAATGAATTCTGAAACAAAATTATTTTTGGGCATTGATTGGTAAATAATGAACAGGTTTTCTGTCTTTCATTTAAATTGTGATTTTACATTTAAATTTTACTAGTTTAACTGGATCACAAGCAAAGAACTATAAACAAACTAACAACAATTATAGTTAAGCGCCTCTTTTGAATAATAAATCAATCAATTAAAAGTAAACAATAATTACAACAGAAGTGATAAGTGTATGTTTTACACGAGACATAAACCGAAAACCTAGAACAATATCTTAATTAAAACTACAATAGGCCTACTTACTAAATAATTACTCAAACACAAAATAGCAAAACACCTAATTTCAGTTTTTACTAAATTTCTTTTTAACTAATCAACAAGATATTTTAATTACAACACAATATTAGGAACTGCACACAACTTGTTGAATAAATTAATTATAGACCTAACAGAGCTAGATATCCCTTGTTACTTGACAGATGTTAATATACTGTTAGAAACACATGTCCTGAATGTTAAGTAGCTAAGGGGAGATATCTACAGAGGTCCATTTAAAACAACCCACCTTCGTTTACAGGCTTATTTAAATCTGATTAACTAACTTTTACAAACTATAAATGTGAACTATAAGTTAGTTTAAATGCATACTAAATTGAGGCACTGATATTTCTAAATTATTGTAACTAGAAAAGAGAAATTTTATAATTATAAATTAGGATTATGTAACTAAATTTACAGTAAAACTTTAATACATACATAAATATAATGTTGTGAATATTCTGTATACATATATGTAATAAATTGCTACCTAACATTAAACGTTAAATAACAACACTTAAACAGATCAAATGAACAATGAATTAGTATTTACAGTAATTATTGGAATCTGTACATGGTTTAGCTGAAGGCAGTGGTCTGTATTCATTGCTGAAGGTAACTAACAACGCGATCTGTCCCTTTCTACTTTACGTTAACAAATAGAGTTAGATCATGTGACCATTCAGTGAATCATGTACATTGGTATTTACTATTCGTAAATAAGAAATGATAGCTCAAAGTGGCTATATTTGTTGATAAAATGAGATTTAATCTAACACTATTTTAATCAATGCCCTACAATAAACATTTCTTATTTTGTATGAATATTATGGAACTTCAAAGGAGTTGGGATTATAAAAGTTTCAAAATTAATATAGTTGGTAAAAGGGAGTTTTTGTAATTCGTAATCACATTGGTATAACCTTAATTGGCAGGAAATACAAAATGTGCACTTTGTATTTTATTTCTTTAAATTTCAATAAGTGTACGAACTAAATATGATAGTATAACTATTTACATTATATTTTTTTAAACAATCGAAGCTAATCACGTTTCTAATATATAGAAATTTGGCTACTGTAACAACTATATATTGTGAATAGTTAGATCTTTTGTTAGCAAAACAAAGTAAGCTATTTTGTTTATTAGTTTAACTACTTGTTTTGTTGAATGTGATTTAACAAAAGCCCAATTTTATTACATACACTTTTTAATAATTTAAAATGTTGTAAGGTTAGAGTTTACTATTACTAACCTGATGGACACGATTTTGTCAACTTCGAAACCTTACTAGCTTAGGGAACAAATTAGGTTTTGCCAGTTTTACTATATATAGGCCTGCATACAGTCATAAACAAAGTGCACTAATCAAACTGCATAATATTACTTATTACTTAATTACAACATAATTACTTACGTCAGATGAATATTTTACTGTTTTCAATAGTGATAGTTAACTATTAAAGATTCGGAATGGTCTGAATTGGGCACATTAGTTTTTATGAGATAAAGCATCTCTAGGAAAGTGCACGTGTTGTTATGTCAAACCTATACTTTACTCTGTGTAGGCCTATTGTACAAATTATTTAAAAAATAATCATAGTCAAATAAATGTACCCATGTTTTATTATGGAATAATGTTAATTATTTGTGCATTGTTATTGTTATACTTAAAACTTTAGCTAGCTTAAGTGCTTCCTCTTAAGAGTTGAAGAATTAATCACTAACAGTAGTTAGTGGAAGCATTTTAGAATTAAATTATTTATAGATGCGAACTATTCATCATTAATCTGGATTCACATTCTAAACATTTACCACGCCCACGATTAGATTTCTTGTAAGTTCCAAAAATTCTATTTAAAAAGCTATAAAATACAACAAAAATAACTGAAAGTACTTTTTTAAGTTTACATGTTTTCAAAAAGAAATGTTTCACAATTTAAATAAAAAATCTACTCTGCTAAGCATTTCTTTCGAATTGGAAGGAATACAACTCTGAATACATTTTCAAACGAGACTAAATTGTCATTGAAAAGTGTTCAAATTATAAAAAGTGTGCCTTCTATTAATTGGTTATTACGACAAAAATAAAACATTTAATCGAAACACATAACAAAAATTTAAAAGTCCGATATGGCATATCTTTTTTAGATACATATTTTATTTGAACATATTATTAAATTTGAAGTAAATCATTAATACCACAACAAATAACATTCTTTATGTTTTCTTGATTAGTGCAAAATTACATAAATCTTCTACTAAATCTAATTACAAATATTGACATTGTTCTGATGAAAATCTATTATGTTTTACATTCTAATGTATTTGTAGGCTATTGGTTTTGTGTGGATATATAATTTGGTGATCTTGTTAGTTATGTTCCCTTGTCTTCATCTTGATACAATTTTGATTAATTTTAATTCATTCATTAAAATCTGCCTAATTAGAAAGGTCAATATTGTACATTAATCTAAATTAGTTGTTGGTTGATTCCAACTAAAAAGAGTAACACGATGGAATGAGAGCATTTAAAGTTAAAATTAATTTTGATATGTATTTTTGTTTTTAATTCCACCTTTCGGGTGGAATGCAGAGGAGCATAAGAAATAAACCTAACAACAAACTTTAATGATGATTATTTCAAATTAAAAACAAATATAATGTAATAAATAGTTCTAGAGGAAACCTCTACGTGCCCCGCATGCCAACCCCGTTGGAACCTTCTATACACATAATAATATTATGTTTTCTTTATAATAAAGGTGTAGTAATTGTAATAACCACAAAGCTAAGATGGTAAATAATGTTAAATGTTAAAATCCGATTATTTCGTATATTTTATAACAGCAGTTATAATAAAGGTTAAGAAAACCAGCAAGGCTCAGGTCTGCACTTTAATAAAACCCTAACATAAAAGTTATAAATAGAAATAGTTGCTTCAGAGTATGAAATGAGGTGTTAATGGAAATATTAGAGCAAACAGCTGTTTTGTTTATTAAATTGGTGGCTATGGGAATTCATCGGTCTTGGTCTAACCTAAGAATTTTGTCCGACTAAATTTACAAATATTTAAATAAAAAATGTTTTTTATCAAAATGATTTATAGCCTATATTACTCAAGGATAGGGAAGATTTTGATTAGTAAAACTATTTTCCAATCGGTTCAGTAGTTCCAGAGATTACCCCCTGCATACAAACAAAAAATTCAATAAGTTATTATAAATTACTGGCCACTAATGATTTTCCCTAAGCCAGCTGATTCCTTTTGCTACAATTGTCTGTTCTTAGAAGTACAATCACGTGTTTTAATAATCAGCTGGTTAGGAAAATTTAAAATGATGATACGTTTTAAAAAGTTTTTTTAATACATTCTAAATAAAATTATTTTAAAAACGTAAGTACATTGTGCAAATATAGAATGACTGATCTTTTATTTAAAACAAACCTCGTGTAAAACGGTTCAGTGGAAACCTCAAGTGAACTCTTCAAAGAAGTGCAAAATTGAAATTTTACCCCATGTTAAATTGCCATAAGAAATCTTTTAATCTAGTTTTTTTACATGGTTACTGACCAGATAACAAAATCTAAGGTAAAATGTGGAAATATAGTGTTAATTATTTTCTAATGTTCTTTAGATGTATACAAATTATAATTCAAATCCATCATTATTTTAGTATTCAAAAATATTATTTTAGAAGTTGGCTACATTTGTAGTTAATGATTTACGAAGTTAATGATTTAAGTTAATGATACTTAATCATTGAAGGTCAGTATTCAACGAAGATGGTTTGATTTTAAATTTAGAAATATAAATAAAAGTATTTGAACTAAACGAGGTATAACGAGAAAATATTTGGAAGTAAAGGAAGTAGACTAATAGTTCAATGTACAATAGTTTGACTAGTCATGGTTGTATTATCCATTAATTTCGTTTCCCCATTGGTTCGTTTATTTGACAATGCAAAGTTCTTCTGAGTTGATGAATCCACTTACTTATTCAAAACAAATATGCTTTTTTACACGTCTGCCTTCGCCTTTGATTAAATGAAATAAATGCAATTCTTAAAACTTTGACTTGAATTGTAAATACTATACTACACTCATTATATATTCACAGTTTAGTGAAAGAATATCATCTCAACTATATAATATGTAAGTAGTAAATTTTTAATTATGTATTAATGTTGAAAATCTTCAAACATTAAACAAATTGACGTCCCCACAGTCTACAAATACCATCCCAATATCCCAATTAAACTCTGAGTAATATAATAGGCGACTGAAACACCAAATCCACTAAAACGGTATAAGGTGACAAATTGACAACACCTCAAGACACAATATAAATAGTAATGTAATTTACAATTATTTTACAAAATAATATTTGTAAGAGGTTTACGATTTGTTAAACAATACAATAGTGTTTCAATGGTTGAGACTAGTTGAAACAGGTACGGTCATTACTCATTAGCCGGTTAAGATTACTTTCCATTCAAAATTGGATTTTGTTAATTAATTAAACATTAAATCTAATTAGTCTGATGAAATCTGCCTATTTCATACTTGTTAGATATTATTGAGTTCAATGCAACAGTTTTTTAAAAATTTAATACAACCTTTAATTTCACTTTCGACTCGATAGTAACTACTTAGATAAGAACCAATAAATTATTAATAAACCTCTCACCTTGTATATTTAAAATTTATTGGTACGTTTACTGTATCATTTACTGGAATTGGACAATATGCCAAAAGTGTTTATAGGTTCAAGTTTATGTGTTTATCAGTTCTTCAAGACATTGTGATAACACTATTTTCTTATAAATTATTTATTGTTATAGAAATGCAAAACCCATGTTTAACGATTTTAATTTAAATGAATAACTCTCTGTTTGAAGTGATCATTTAATAACGATGGATGTTCAATTTTATTATTAGGCTAGTTATCCAGACATTTACCATCATAAAAACAATTTTTAAGTTAGGCAAACACATTTAGTTATTTATTTGAAAATATTATATGCGGTGGGAATTCATTGTTTAGATATAATTTACCAATCTGATGTAAAACATACTATATATTTTATTTGAACAGCTGCCGAGTTACACTGGAATACCAAATCATCAAAATATTTTGTTCTAATATCCACCTACGTTTATCAAAAGTTAATGTATTAAGGCCACTGACACATTAATTCGTCATGTATAAAGTGGTTTTCAAACGATAAAACTTGATAGAAAAATGTATTAATCAAAATGAATCAAACAATGTATAATAGGGTAATGGCAAAATAAATCTGTAAACTGTGACCAACATAATATTGTGTCGTTCAGTGGATATCAAATATCGTTCAATATATACCAAATATCGTTCAATGGATACCAAATAAGCCGTAATTTATTTGGGTTTTCAAAAATCTTTAAATTACTTGAAGTTGGTAAAAAACGATAAAAAAGTGTTCAACTCCAAGTTTACTTATTGTTGAGTTGAAAATGATAATAAAGGAATATCTTTTGTATATACATAAGGAATATACATTTTGTAATTAGTTATTTCGTAGTTAAATGTGAGTTCTATGTATTACTTGATCACTCAGTTAAATTGAGTTTACAAGTCTTGTAGTTCTTGTTTATACTAGTTATTTTATTCATCGTTTAATATTACAAAGCTGTTTACAACATTTAAAAAATACTTAGTTCCATATGAAATATGACGTACTTTTTACCTTTAAATTTATATATAAAATAAACCTTTTACTTCTAGAACGTAAAACATTACAATAAATGTTATTTAATATTTTAACGTTTAGAAAATACTGACTTAATAAAAACTGTTTGAAATACCAATGTGAGATTCTTGAGTCTTTCAAATTCTAAATAATTTTGCATTTAAATTAAGCACAAGTACAAACGCAATATTAAAAATACAAAAATAAGATCAATGATAGAGAGATTGTGGAGTACATAATGCAAATCAGTTGTGTTAAGTCTATAAATAAGTTAATGTACCTTGTTCTATATTATATCACTACCCCAATATTGTTATATTAAACAGTTTCTCCCAACTTATTTAGTAGCTTAGACCTAACATAATACATGCAGGAAAGCAATAGAATACCTATTAAACCCATTGTTTTGTTCTTTCATGGTAACAATCGTTCAGTCTAATACAATACTGCACACTGTTATATGTTTAATAGAATAAATAGGTGAAATGTACAACACTATATACTTTAAGTTGTAGTTTTATGAAATATGATATACAGTAGCTGTATTAGTTAGGTTAAGATTGCAAAGTTAAAATCCTGAAGTACAACTTTGTTTATTACTTCGAAGTGAGCAAAAACTATTTAACATGTTGTGATGGGAATTTAACTGTTCGTGATAAAAGAAACATTTTTCCAGGTAGCAACCAAATCTATTATGTTGCTTGATTAGGATGGTAGACAATACATTTTAAGTATTAAATGCATTTTAATCACTCATTTTCCGTCTAAGTTTGTTGGAAAATAAAAATGAGAAAGAGAAAAGAAAATCAAAAGTGCTTGATGTAATTTTCTGCCCTGCCTTTCCTGACAATCATTTCAAATAATTGTATTTTCATCCGAGCGAGAGAGTTGCCACTTTTATTGTTTTACTTTACTTGAGCAGGTAGATACGATTTACTCCCCATTTTCAGACAAACTGTAAATCATTAGTAGTAAAAATAAGAATAC
Source organism: Philaenus spumarius (assembly GCA_018207615.1). Lineage (NCBI taxonomy): Eukaryota > Metazoa > Arthropoda > Insecta > Hemiptera > Aphrophoridae > Philaenus > Philaenus spumarius. The sequence goes on from JAGFPH010016994.1 coordinate 16,673, forward strand.
GTTTGCATGCAGTAGACCTCGTACATTCTAAATATTATATACTCTACTATATACTTTAGTAAATTTAATATTTTAGTAAGAATATAGAATTAATAAGTTTAAGGAAGAATATTTACAGGATTTAGAAACTAAGGAAGAAATGTAGAAAAAGATAATATAAGTCACATCACTTCCTTTATTCCTAAAGGAACAAAGTGAGGACTTTAAAACAAGTCGTCTTCATATGGTTTCACAAATAAATAATGACCTAATTTAAAATGCGATTTATTCGAATTGAAAAACAAGTCAGTAGAAACTGTAAATAAAATCCATAAACATTTACCTTACAATTGTGACTGTAACCATAACCAAATTGTGTAGACAACATGAAAAATAATAGGAATACAATTTGTTGGTTAAAAAACAATTTTAACAGAAAATATTAAATGAAAAAGGTATTCAACCGATTCAATGAATTATTCAATATGAAACAGTTTCATAAAATTGGTTCTTAAGCTACTGTCTAAAAAATATTATATAAACTATTGGTTTAAACTTTATGTAAACAATCTGGAATATCTTGACGCTTTACTTTGTCACCAAACAATGAGCTAAATTTTAAGATATTGGTATCTTGGAAAGAATATAATGTATCGTTTTAATGTATATCAAACATATCAAAACAGCTTAAAATAATTTTAAATGTAGGTAAAAGTGTTTAATTTTTCACAGTTATAATGAGAGTGTCTATTTTCCAAAATGTTAACGAATACTCAAAATGTATAATTACTACGTTGTTATCCTTAACACGCTTCTTTGGCTTAACAAACCAAAAATAATCGTTTGAAACCATAGTATTACGTTCTACCTTTAGCTAATCGAACGGAACCGATTTATAATTAATAATGTGTAAAGCCAATTAATTATGAACCTTTCATCCCATCGCTTCTAATCGTTGACGTTCGTAATACTTTTACGTAAAAAAACTTTTAAGCTATGCGAAAATTTTAACATTTGCAGTTTGAAATTTATAATGTTAAACTAGCTATTGCATCAAAAACACAAAGTCTTGATTTTTGTCCACAAAGTGTGTTATTTATATCCATTATATAAACATAATAATTATGTATATATCATTTCTCTTTTACTATCTATAATGTTAAACTAACTACTGCATCAAAAACACAAAGTGTTGATTTCTATCCACAAAGTATGTTGCTTATATCTTAAACATAATAATAATGTATATATAATTTGTCTTTTGCCATTTATAATGTTAAACTAACTACTGCATCAAAAACACAAAATGTTGATTTCCATCCACAAAGTGTGTAGTTTATATCTATTATATAAACATAGTAATCATGTATATATCATTTCTCTTTCACCATTTAATTTATAATGTTAAACTAACTATTGCATCAAAAACACAAAATGTTGATTTCTATCCACTAAGTGTGTTGTTGATATCTATTATATAAACATATTAATCATGTATATATATCATTTCTCTTTTACCATTTATCATGTTAAATTAACTACTGCATCAAAAAACACAAAGAGTGGATTTCTTACAAGCGTACACACTTTATCAAGGCACAAAGTAAACAGAGACATGACATGTAGAGAAATATAAACTTTATTTAGTGAGAAAGATAATAGAATTACAAATTAACTAGTTGAGTGTACAGTCAGTTTAAATGAACTAACTAAATAATAAATTTAAAAATGTGA